>VWZP01008070.1:718771-741165 GCA_013396995.1 Dicaeum eximium | reverse complement strand
AGATAGGAACTAAATTTGTTTATGAAAATGTGTCCCAAAGTTTTAACCTTGGCTCCCAGGAAGAATCAAGATAGGATAGGGGCCTTGGAGCCTCTGGAATGTGTTTTGTCTTTTTGCTTATCAGGGTGGGAAAAGTATTGGAGCTAGCTAGGAACTATATAGAACAATAGTCTACAGAGGTACAAATATATGTGAAAGAAATATAAAAGCAAAAATCATTCTGGCCTCAGTGTGACTTACTAATTGGTTAACAAACACAAACAGCCCAGACTGGAAGGAAAAACTGATGATGAGATGTGAAAAGCTTAAGCCTCTATGACTGCCAACTCCTCCTGAAAGCCTGAGGTATTTCACCTTTGTGCAGGAGAGGAGCATGGCAATGAGCAGGGACTGCAGCTTTCCCACTGTACGTGTGCTGGCTGACTCACAGACCACAGCACTGAAAACAAGCACACAGAACAGGTAGGTGTGTTACAGCCTCAAACTGCAGCCCCTCTGTTCAGCAGTGTTATGTGCCTCCCCACCACCTCTAAAAGAGAGTTAATCCATGACAACACAAGACCAAATGTTTTCCCTGTTAAATCCTGATAGAGCTGAAAAAAGGTCAAAAATTGTTACACAAATCTCCGCACATTTAATTGCTTTCTCAGCTCCCAGATTAAAAATGGTTAATGACATTTTTCATATTTGCAAATGTAAGTGAAAAATAAACTCTAGACTCTATTAAACTTTCCAAAGTAATGAAAAAAATCTTATCTTTCCTGATGTTAAAACGACCCTTCAGTTATGCCACTAGTTATTTACAGCTAGAAACAGTTTAATTTTGCTATCGACTCAAACAGAACCACAGTTAAATATAGCAGAGGGACAGTGGAGCCACAACCAACACTGAAGGGGGCTTCAGGCATCTGCTCACACACAGTAACATCTACCACACCAGAAGGCTGCAAGTGTCTGCTCTTTATTGTTCCTCAGTAGAACCTTTTAAACCCTTGATCCCACATGCATTGCACCTGTGTGTCCTCTCCACCCTTCTGTGGTTGGTCAGTGCCCCTCAGCACTCCCTGGCTCATCCCCTTCAGTACCAGTCACTGTCTCACACAGCTGAGCCCATCAGGGATGAGACTCAGCCACAGCCCCACTCCCAGTTACCGCAAGCTGTGTGCCTGCAACAGTTAGGTCCTAGCTCTTTTATTCCCTTCTATTAACAAAGTACTTTGCAGCTCTTAAAGTTCTTTATTTTTAATACATTGAGCCTTTGAAGTATTACAGCTATTTGTTCACAGACTGTATGTATTTCTGGGTTAAACAGACAGAAGATGACTACTCAATTCAAACAATTCAATATACAATTTTCTATTTTTAAATTTATATTTAAATATAGATGGACATTCTCTTTTCACAAAATTTCTGTAAAAGCCAGTAGTTTGTTTCATATGAGTATACTATTTTGCAGATAGACAGCAAATCTATTATATATTTGAAATCCACAGGAATCTTAAATGGATTACATCTGTTAGACATCACAAATTACTATTAAATACTTGGTTGTGGATTTAGTGGTACTGAAGAGCTATTAAGATGGAAAACCAGCAACTTACTGTGTCTAATTGAAAATCTCTTTACCCTCAAAGCTTTTATGTTATTATTTTTTAAAAATCAGAAGTATGACATATTGCATAATAACAAAACCACTTGTATTAAGTGTTGACATTTTCCATAATACCCTGGGAAATTACATTAAAAAGAGTAATTATTTTTGTTCTTCATTTGTACCAATTATGCAAATACAAACACAACAAGCCTTAAGGGTGTTCATTAATAATAATTTGCTTAAGATATTAAATTCAAAAAAAAACATTCAAACCCATATTTTATCTAGTCACAGTGGGAATATACAAAGCAATAACACAGTAGCTGTAACTACTATAGCACACAATGATTTTTTTAGTCTTTTTTAAAATTTAATTTGTTGTATTAAAATATAAGTAAACACAGTATGTTTGCACTCACCATGTATACTTCTGGGTTTACTGCTGACAGAAAGAGGTCTATGGGTATAGTGAATTTGCAGGTTTGTTGGAATTGATAGCAGTTTTCTGGGAAAAAAATAAGCAGATAAGTGAAAAAGGAGAAAAATATGTTTGTCTACAGGGCTACTAGAAATAATCATATTTCTAATTTACAATACTAAAAACTTCGCTAATTGTGTACAGATAACTTGTGAGAGTGCAGTTGCATTTCTTCAAATCAATGTAACACGTGCAGAACTTTGCCAGAATTTCAGGGTCATTTTGAACTTCTGCAATCATAACTGTGAAATTAAACAAGTAAGTTTTTGTATTTTTAAAATTCAAAGAAACAAAGGCATCCAGTATATCCAGAAACCTGTGAACAAGAATTGACAATTGCAAATAGTGGAGGTCAAACTGTATTACTGAACAGGCTAGTCCAATCCATTTTGGTTTCCACTAATGTTTAAGCTGATTTTGAGGTGAAGTCATACATTTCCCAGTGATGTCTTACATTTCCCAGTGAAGTCATATATTTCCCAGTGATGCCTTACTTAGGCAAACTTAGGTGATGTGTTCTAGTTGTTTCTAGCCCAAGAGGGCTTGCTCTTTAGTTACCTCAGCCTGTTTGTTGTTGCCTAGACTTAAGCTGTTTGTTTTTAAAGCACATTTTAGAGACCCTGAGCTGCAGTTTGTTGGGGTGCTTTACAACCTTGTTACTATTACTAACATCCAGTTAGTAGCAAGGTGGTCAGGGCGAGTTCCTTTAATTAAAAGCTGATCTCCTACATTCTCAGGCACAATGTTTATGTACCAATGTCTGTGTATGCTGTACTATGTTTTATGTATCTTTTATATCACATGTATGTGAGCTCCCCTCTCCTTACCAATGCTGCTTACTGTACCACACACCAAGAGTATTTGCTGGGAGTTGTGTGGGATGCCAGTGTTGCAGCCATGTGGACATGCGCCTTTCCAAAAATCATCATGTGGATAACTTGAATGTCATTACTTAAAATCAGGGGACTAGTTTTTTGTTTTTTTTTTTTTTTTTTTAAATCATCCTCGCAGTGTGTGGGTAATTCACAATGAACTGGCCCATGGCAGAGAGCTGAGAATGCTGTGCAAGGATCTGAAAGACAACTGTGGATGTGAAATACTCTTTGATTCACGTAGTCACAGTTAGAGAACAAGAGAAGTGGATTTACCTGTAGCCTGAAAAGACCCACTATGTACCTATCTGGGGACTGATTTCTTTCCAGGTGGACATGAGCACCTCTTTATTGAAAGCACTATTGCCCAAGATTCACCATCAGCAAAAAAATCAGGCCCTTTCTTGTTGTGTTCCCTCCCCTCTCAGCCATATTCACCTCTAGAATATTACTTCAAGACCTGCATTCATTTGCATGATGTGATTGAACAAGCTGTTGTGATTAGTAGTCTCAGTACATCCAGCAGCCAGGTAGAGCAACAGGGTATTAAAAATACATGTTAAACTGCAGGAGACCACAGGGGATCTGGAAATCTCTGTGGGTTTTAAGTGTCAATGGATGGCACAGCATGACCTACTTTGGAATAAATAAATTAAAAAAGAAAGGGTAAAGTTGCTCTGTCAAGAAGTGTCTGTGCTGGGAAGCCGCAGAGCTCGGGGGACCAACAATGGGGTGTCTTGAGGCTGCCAGATGACTTTGCAGCCCAGGCATCATTAGTATGTGTTGGCTGTTCAGTAGCCTACTCAATATGTGCTGGTAATACTAATCTGGGTTTCCTAGCAGCAGGTGCCTCTATCATAAGATTTTCTAGCCTGATTACTTTGCAGATTGGCAGAAAGTCCAAGGTTTGAGTGACTGAAAATAGCAAAATTAAATTTCCAGCCCTAGTGGTATCTCTTCTGGAGTCAGGCTGGGCACTGATTCTATGGTATCACCTTTTACTTTTAAAGGATATTTAAAAAAAAAGACTTAATTCTCCAAAGAAAAGAATAAAACCCAGTATTTTCAATCAGCACCATGCACATAAAAGCGATTGTCAGATTTTTCAACTCTCCTCTTATATTTGCTTTAAGGTATACACCATCTCTTATTACTACTGCTAATTTCAATGGGAAAATCTCTGAATTGTGTTATTTCTATAGCATCAAGTGTGCTCACTCTCCTCATCAGCTATTTTGTAAATTTTACCTATCTTCATTATTGAATCCAGCCTTTTCCAGAATGTCCCTTTAAGAAAGAGCATATAAATCCTTCTAAAAGTAGAAAGAAAAAAACCAAACCCAAACAAACTGGATAACATTGTCTATTGTGAGACACAATGTGCAGACAGGTCAGAAGTTTTACTGAGCTCTGCTTATGGAGTAACACGGATGTGAAGCTCATGGTTCCAGCATGTATTCCCTTGATTTTATGGACAGTTCAAGCAAAACTGCTATTTGCTACCTGGCAAAAAGAATGAGTTATCCTAAGTCTGCTGAACATCCTGTTTGTAGAACAATATAACCAATTAAATATGCAGTATAGATAATTTAGGTTTTTAAATCTATTCTATTTTTTACAGTTTAAATACATATAAACATTCAGTTCAGTTATGAATACAGTGTGTGTACTTGGCATCCTGTTTGTAACATAAGGATGTGCTTTCCCACCAATCTGGGACAAATCCTCTCAAGGGACACTAGACTAAATAACCATTTGATTTAGATGACAATTGAAGAATCAAAACACTTTACGCAAGGCCCATTGTGATTTTTTTAAATCTGCTTATTCTTTTAATCCTGTTCATTCTTAAACATTTTATATCTTTCAGCCCTTTTAACTCAATATACAGGTAACAGGATTGATTTTAAAGCTTTCCCAGCCTGTTAGCATTATGGAGGTATATTTACACTCTCTGACAGGGAGGATCCTGTATGACAGGGAAAGGCTGAAGGCATTCAGCCACCCAACCTTCTGCCAGGCTCCATTTCAGATGATCAGAACTGGCCCTGAGTAACCTGGCCTGACCTAGCAGCCACCCCTGCTGTGAGCAGGAGGCAGGACCAGAAGACTCCTGAGGTCCCTTCCAGCCTGAATTACCTTATGGTCAGATATTGGGAACTACTGTTTGCATTAGACTTTAATACAGTGAGCCTTAGCAAAGCAATTTTTCTGGAGTGCCAGAAAGAGGAGCTTTCCAAACCTCCAAATTTGCAGATAGACCAGCAGCTCTCCCCATGGTGTAGGTATTCAGCTTACATGGGAAACATCTCAGATACCCCACCTTGGAGCCACACACCTGCCTTGAAAGAGAAAAAGAAATTATTATAAATCATTGGTATTCTCAAAATATACATCTCACTTCCTAAACCAGCTGTGACATCTCTTTCTGCTCCTTCACTTAATACAAACCATGAGCCATGGCCACTGGAGGTCCCAGAGAGGCACACTGGCACTGCAACCACCTCATGCTGTACACAGACCTTCCCATCACGGAGGCACAAATCCTTGCTGCCCTGCCATGGCAGCAGATCTGATGTCACCTCCTCGGCTGGGGAGGGTTAGAGACCATCAAATCGATGGCCTGCAGCACAAGACATGTTTCTTCTGCCTCCAAAGGATGCACAAACAGCCCTTTGGATGAGTACATCATTGAGGTGATGGTATAGCAACAACACACCCTTCTCACAAGGCAGGTCTCACCCTAGCCCATGGGGTGACCACCATCGATCATGTTTGCTTCCTTAGGGCCCTTTGTGGGATATACTTTATGTAAGGGGAATGAAAATTATGAAGGTGTGTATAGAGTTTGTGGGGAAATTATTGGTAACTTCATGGCTAGTGTGCAAACATGGACGTTTGGTAAGGCCCTGGGCAGGAACACAGGTTCAGTACCTGTGCAGTTTTGTTCTGAATTGTCACATCACTAAGTCCACTCACTAACAGAAAAAATAAGCATGAGTGTAAGTGTCTGTAGAGTCAGGTCTTAGCCCCAGGGTGACATTTTCTGTGACTGACTTTGTTTGGTGTGCATGTTTGTACTTGCTTTTTCTCAGAAATATCTCTCCCAGCACTTTGAATGTCCTCTCCTTAGTAGTGCAGAAGTCCTGCTGTCTGGACAGGAGACCCATGCTTAGTTAAAAAGCCAAAGAATGAGAACTGTCTGGACATGTGGTAAATGTCTCAGGGTGAGGTGCATTTTATCCCATTATTATGAAGGACTAAATCATTAATGAAGCTTTATTTAGCTTCCTGGCCAGGATGTCCCTAAATTTTCATCTGTTACATATCTCATCTGCTTTTATCTCCTCCAGATTCTGTGCTTAGAGAGGAATACTCAATTTACATGTAGAATATAGAAAAGTTCTTATGAAATTACTTTGAACAAAGTCCTAGATTCACAAAAACCTGCCAGCACCATTTTCTTTTGAGAAGATGGTAGGGATAATGCTGTCTTTTAAATGTTTTCTTATATTTATTCTGCTGATGATATCATTCAATTCACAGCAAGATTTTTTATTCTTCTCATGACTAATTTGGTAGCACAAATCTAGAGTTGTCAAAAATCTGAATGCAAAGAAACTATTCTAAAATATGGAAAACAGTATTGTGAGGTATCTACATATAAGACCAAGCAATATATATGAACACTACTGACTTGACAAGACAGATCAAGGATGCATGACTAAGGTGTAATTTCTGCTATAAAAAATACTTCCATTTTCCTGAAGAAGTGCTGTAATAATAGTGTGTGGGGTTTGCCTGTCAGAGTATAGATGACACTCTGACACTTCCACTGCTGATATTTGAGAACTGAGATGCCAGTCTCAGTTCCACTCCAGATAATTTCCAAGATGCTGTAGATTAATGGGGTAATCAGGGACAAAGTCACAGTCTGACTCATTACAGGAAAGGTCAAAGAATGTGGAAAAATCAGTGTCAAGCCCAGAAAAGGTCTTCAGGTTCAGGAACTGGTGTTTCCATTGTCAAGAGAAAATCTGTCCTGGCACAGTTACACTCCAAGACCTCCATTAAATCAGAATGACTGTTCATGTGAAGAAGCAGAGTAGGAGAACTTCAGTTTCTGATGTTCTGGACCTAGATGCTGTTCAAGTGCCTGTGACATTAAAGTGATGTCATGAGCACCTCTGGAACAGAACTGAGCTTAACTGTCAATTCTTGCAAAACTTGTCAAAAGCTTTGCTAATCAAGAAAATTAATAGCTAACTCAACAAAAGGCCAGGCTGAGTAAATATGAAATAGGATCCATGCTCTGAAGTGCAATTAGCTCATTTGGGTCAGATGAACAGTTGGTTTAGTTTCATAGGGTATTGTTAAGAGGCTTAGGTTAACCACAGTAAAAGGT
This sequence comes from Dicaeum eximium, assembly GCA_013396995.1. NCBI lineage: Eukaryota > Metazoa > Chordata > Aves > Passeriformes > Dicaeidae > Dicaeum > Dicaeum eximium. The sequence continues at coordinate 733,816 of VWZP01008070.1, read as the reverse complement.
GATGCACAGGTAAATTGGACAAGTAATCATCTGGTGTCTCATATAGAAACTATTTTAAAAGTAAAAATTAAGTATATTCAGTTAAAAGTATTAGGGACATTTTGATTAGCTGTAATCTTTTTTGTTTTATCCTGTATAGAGGAGGATTTTCAGTTTTGATAACATATGGGGTTTAGGCTTTTAACTGAAATGTTAAACATTTTAACTGGTGTTAGTATAAAGTATCAGCACAGTCCAAGCATACAATTTGATTGGTTCTAATTTCAGAGCAAGATGGTATATTGTAAATAAGTTGTTGTCAACAATTAGGATGCTTTTAATAAAAAAGGAACTTTAAAAGGCCTCCTTCTTTTTTCTTAAATATTTTTGCCAATTGAGTAATAGCTCCCATTAGCCATGAAGTTGCCTGTACATTCATGTTGCAGTGATCTTTAATTTGTCACTTAATGGGCATCTAGTCTACAAAATGTACTGCTGAAGAATACTGCTAAAGATCAAATCCATCAGGCCTGAAAAGTACTGTAACTTATTTACATTTAGGAATACCATAATTAACCAAAATAATTACAAATACTTTAAAAAAGGAAAGTTTGAAAGAGAAATGAAAAAGCATTGTATTTTACACTACTCTCTAAGACCTTACAGATTTCTTTGGAAATAAATTACTTGATACCTATCTCTTCTATGTTCTGACTAGGTTAGTACTGACACTATGTACCAGCCTAGATAAGCTAGTAAAGTTCTGAAAAACAGAATTATTTATAATCTCCTCCAAACCTGCAAAAATAGTTGCCAGAAATATACATGTCCTTTTCTGTTTTCTGACTGTTAATTTGAAGCTGGGGTTAGACATAGGTATCTAACTTTCAGGCCCTTGATTTATGACATATTCTACAGTGTTGATCCTGTGATAAAAGGACAGGATAGCAACAACGTACAGTTTTATTTATTGAAATTTCCTCCAAAGTTCATAAATTTGCAAAAGGAAATGTGATTTTTCTAAAATTTTAAAAGCCCAGGGATGCAGTCATTAATATGTCATGAGTTGTGTTTTACAAAAGACACTCTTTCTGGTGTATTTTGTACAAAAGTACATTGGATGTTTTCTTTTAGAAATTAAGGTTTCCTGCCTAATCCACTTGTTCTAATCTCCAGCTGCCGTTTTGGTAAACATGAGCTGAAGAAAAACAAAAACGTTAACTTTTTTGCTAGTTTTCTTCTATTATTTTTTGGTTGCTATTCTTTCATTGTTCTGACACACCGGTACAACAATAATTCAAAAATATTTTTGCCTAATAAATTACTGCCTACTATTCTCCACAAATAGATACATTACACTGAGCCACAAATACGGATTGAGCTGCTGCTGGCTGTGTTTTCCATCTGCAGAGCTTTTCCCCAAACTGCCTGATGACATCACATAGATTATTCTGACTCACTGTGGTCTCACACAGCCTCTGCCTAACGCAGGTATTAGCAGCAGCAAATATTAGCAGTGGACATCAACTTGATGAAGCAGCAGAGTAAAGCAGATAGAGAATTTTTAAGAGTGGTTGAGTCTGCCTGTGATGAAAAATAAATACAGGGAAGGATTGATTTAATCTGTTTACATAACTGACTTTAAATTAACTTGCAATTAGGCCCTCACCGAGAATTACTCAGTGGTTATACCCTCCAGCTGCCTAAGACAAGCATGGGTTCTGGGCAAGGCTGTAATGAGGAGGCATGAGCTGCTGCTCCCCAAATGGGTCCTTTTGGGGCCACCCCTATGGAATGCAAAAGCAAGCCACTAGAGGGAACTCAGCCTATGCCCTAGGAGGCCTTGACACTGGGATTTCCCTACTCCTCACTTCTTTGGACCCTTAAGCACAGCATACCTAAAGCTATATACGTGTGCTTTAAAGGCACCTGCAGCAGTAACTCCATCTGCTGAAGCAAACGTACCAGTGTTCTTTGGCATTGCATAAGCACATGGCACATTTCATCTTTTCTGTCAGTAGTAATGCATTTTTTTAACCTTTTGTCTTGTCATTTTCTTTCCTTGTCACCTCTGTGTCTACATGGTGTCAATGCTCCCTGAAAGTGAACCAAAAAGTTACAGAATGTGTCCGTAGTTACTTTGTGTGTAAAATGCGTTCCCTTACTTTTGTGGCACGGAAATTAAGGAAGGGTAGAGGTGTGCTAGAGGTCCTTAAAAAGCAATGTCAGGGAGGCTGGCTGCAGCTGAGGAAGACAATATGGAGAAAGGTTTCTATGTCAGCAGAGCTCCTTCCTCTGGTCATCAGGTTCCTACTCCTCCACCTTCTTCAGTATCTTGCTGAAGCCTAGAGGCAAAGCACATCCTTCCCAGTCCCAAGAGCACTGCTCGTATCACCATCAGTGTTAAAAGTGAGCAAAGCCCTTCTAATAAAATTGTGACTAACATGGCGTTTGGATCAAGGCTGCAAGACTTGATCAAGATTACTTTTACCCTTCCCCCACATCTTCACACTGTTTTCCCATAGTATGTGAAAAGTAGGGCATGGATGTGTTAAAAATCATATAAACATACAACAGTTTGGAAGACTGGAAATAATCAGTTGTAACGGCAATACAGGTTAACTCCTCAGTGTTGCCATAGGGGAGAGGATAAAATCAGGCTGTGTTGTCTGTACAGAAGTTTCTGTTTTATCTCAAGGCTATTTAAGGGGTGCGGGCTGCCCTCTCACTGAGTGCTACTTCTGGGGCTGTGAAGGGAAAACTGGAAAATCTGGGGTTTTTTGGAACGCTGCCTTCATTAAACACTCTGAAATACACTGAGATACAGCCATCAAAGCTGGCATGTTTCAGAACAGTAGTAAGGCTGGTGGCTATGTGATCCAGATGGGGGCTCAGCAGAAGTGGGGGTCCTAACCTGTCCCCTCCTTTTCCCCCAAAACTTCCTAAAGACAGAAATTTCAATGTGTATGTTGCTTGTTCATTTTTGTGTACCCAGCTATGGCTCTCCAGAGCTTCAGCATGTATTCCCAACAGCATTGTAGTCAGAAAAATAAAAGAAACCAAAATTCATAACTGAAAAATAAAGAGGAAAAATGCAAAGTGTTGAAAATAGGAGTTCAGTTGAACTAACAGTGCACAGGCACAGTTAGTTGATTAAAGTTATCTCTGTGGACAAAGTAATGGCACCTGTGTTACCAGTTTCTCTTTATTAAAGTTACCTTACATGCAGCGAGAAGTCACATGGCTGCTGTTGAATTCAGTCTCAAAGGTTATAAATTTGAAAGGCTACCCTTGACCAAAATGAGAGAAAACACAAAGGAGCAGTGTAAACTCTTACCTTAAATCGCCTACAACACAACCAGGTCAGAAATGTTTGGCTGACCATGGAACTACCACTGAACACTTAGACAGTCACCATCCTACAGCAGGAGGCTAAGGAGTTTTGGACATGTGCAGCAAGCAGGCTGTTTGTGTGACAGGCTCTCAAACAGCAGACCCAGACTAGAAAATTAGATAAAAAGCCTTGGTTCATGAGTGCCAGAGCTGCAGACTGCATTTGCATATTCCTGTCCTCCTGCCAGTGACCAGTCCAGGTCAGACCTCTCAGACATCCTTATCTCTGAGGAAACAATTCTTAAACTCTAATTGTTTGGGGTTTTGAGTTGTGTTTGACAGATTCATTCTATGGTATCTGTGTGGACCAGCACATCAGTTGTTTCTAGACCTCCAGGATATCAAGTGAGGTATGTTATGGTTATCAAGTCTTAATAGGTCAATTCATATCAGGTTGACAAAAGAAATCTCGAGAGAATCATTGCCTCTTGTAAAAATCTAACTATTCTCTAGGAAAAAGTACATACTGTCTTGGAAGTATTGTACCCAGAACACAGCAGAATAAATGTGGCACACTCAATTCGATTTTTCAGGTGAAAAAACCTACATGTATGAACATCTGCCTGGAACAATTTGGGCAAATCTCGGGAAACCGAGAACAATTAAATGCATTTAGGAGGAAATACAAGAAAAAAGACACAGCTGCAGTGAAGAGTAAATAAAACAGTTGGGAAAAGTGATGGGAAGGCTTGAGGTGTTAAGAATGACTGGCTGGTGGTAGAGAGAAACTGGATCACTCGCAAATCGCAGGTTCTATCCTCCAGGAGGAAGATGTTCTCTCTTGGGAAAGACTCCTTCTTCCAGGATCTAACAAAAGGCTAAAGATAAAGCAAATGTAAACTCAAGGAACTATGAGGATACTGTGCATGTTCACGGCCCTCTCAGCCAGCTGCTGGCTGCAGCATGTTTGTACAGCAGTGGAGAGCAGCAGCTAATGAGCAGAAACTGTGACTTATCATCAGCCTCCCCACTGCTGGTCATGGGGAGAGGACAGTGGTGTGTATAGATTGTGTATTGTATCAAAGGGTCCAAAAAAGGGTGGAGAAAAGTGTAATAGTCATCTTTATTGTGCAAATTACTAAAACTGTTGTGTAATAAAACTGTATACAACACAAAACCTAGGTGCTCCCTGGTCTATCTCACCAGTCCTATCAAACTACAAACATTTCTAAGCAGAACTTTATATTAACTGCATTTTACATACTACACAGTGAGACAAGAAAGACTTGCAGATCACACACACAGTAAGCCATATGTACTGGCAAAGGCAAAACCTGTCTGGACAAGGAGTAGAAGCAAACTGAGTCTCATCTAGCCATTAAAATTCCCTAAATTTGCAGTAACCCCAGGAGATAATTTTTTCTTGCAATATCTTTCCTTTCAACATTAAACAGTGGTGACATCTACACTGCTTCTCACATCTTTTAGTTGACCTTGTTTTTCAGGGTATTTTTTTCTTTGTGTCTTGCCATTTTTTCCCCTTTTCACTCCTAGTACACAGGAGAAGGGGCACAAAAAAAAAAATTATCCCTTTTTTATTACTTGCATACAAAGAATGTCTAAAATTTGGACAAAGTCTATCAATTTACTACTTCATTAATTCCTACAATGACTTATTGCTATTCTAAATATGATAACATGCAGTTTTTGGAATATCCTGATGCTAGGAAGAAAACTTACAAAAGCTTAATGGTATATACACATAAAAGTAAATTACAGATTTCAAATTACGTAGCATTTTAAGTAAGGGCACACCTTATTCTTTGTCGTGCAGCTATGTCACTAGGCAGTAAAGAACACAGGAATCAGGTGATGAGAGAAACCTGAGGAAAGCCTGACTGTCTGTATTAAGCCCTTTATTAAATGTAGCTCTAGGTCTTGTTTCAGGAAATGGAAAACAAAGCAAATTTTATTTTGATGGCCATTGCCATCACTGGTTATAAGGACATTGGCAAATTAAAGGGTTAAAAGGCCTACCTGATGAAAGCACATCGCTTCATTAAAGGAGCAAATGGCATCTTTAATACAAACAGCAATCTCCTCAAAACCTTTTGCTTTATGACCTTAAGAATGGCACAATGGCCATGATGATTTCACCACTTCTTTAAGTACATACAGCCACTTAACTGCATTACAATACAAGAGTCAGCAAAGTCTGACTCTGTAAGTATGAGAAAAGTCCTGGATCCCCAAACATTTCCTCTTCCAGGTATAATTTAGGGAAATTGCACCAGTTTACTCATTACTGACAACCCACACTGCAAGTGCACATAACCAGCCTAGTTCTCAAACTGAAGACAAGGATTTATGGACCACTCAGACTAAGTGATGCATCTGACATGCACTTGTACTAATGTCACCAGGCTAAGGTAAAATAAAAGTACCAATGCAGCCTTCCAAGAGAGTCAGGGTTTTGCAAAACCTAAAGGCCTCTTTTCGGGGAGTTGAACAAATAAGATTTTATTATCCCATGGGAAAAAAGTTAGAGAGGAATGCTGACTTCAACACAGGGGGAGACTGCTAGGACATATTTGTTGTGCAAATTAATTCCTCAGGAAATTTTTTCAAATTCAGCTGAATTGCTGACCTTCCTGTCTTAGCTCTGATAACATTCTCCTACACTCTCAGAGCAAGCCAGAAAGTTCACAGCCTCAAAATTGCTGATAACATTCTACTGCTCAACTTCAGCACTTAGGTCCTTTTATTGGATAATGTATTTCTCCTTAATTGATGGATATGCCTTTCATCAATCTTTTCTAGTGAAACAGCAACTAAATATTTATTTCTTGCTATCAAAAATATTTAACACTGTGGTTTGTGTTCAGCAAGGTAGCATCAGTTTTTCACAGTAGATGTTTACATTTTACAACTTTACCTCTTACTTACATCATAGCCTCTTTTGGATAAGAACCAGCCTACTCCTAACAAAAAACCATCGTAGAAATTACAACAGAAAATAAAATCCCCTTTAAAAGTTCAGTCAAGCATATAATACGGGGAAAAAAAATTTAAAGAACGCACTGTAAAATCAGAATTCAAAGAACACAAGAAGTTGTAGAAGAAAATAAGGAATGTGTTTCCTTAACTGCATAATGGAAGTATCAAGACTTTCCTTCCAGAACCTGAACAGAACCTGTAAGAAATATGGAGAGAGACTTTTTACAAGAGCATATAGGGACAGGATGAGAGGGAAAGGCTTCAAACTGAAAGAGAGAAGGTTTAGTTTAGATATTAGGATGAAGTTCTTTGCTATAAATGTGGTGAGGCACTGGAACAGATTATCCAGAAAAAGTTGGGGATGCCCCATCCCTGGAGGTGCTCCAGGTCAGGTTGAATGGGACCTTGAGCAACCTGGTCTAGAGGAGTGTCCCTGCCAAGGCAAGGGGGTTGGAACTAGATTATCTTTAAGGCTCCTTCCAAACCAAGCCATTCTATGACTCTATGTAGAAAATGAAGGTAAACTTATTTTCAAAATTACAATGAAACATAATCTATAATCTTCAGGTTTCATATAATGTATAGAGCTTTGTACTTGATTCTGAAACGGTGTAAAGAAGGAAAAAATCCTCAAGTGTGACAGTTATCAAATGTTTTATAATGTAAAAGCTTAAAAAATAATCTGAAAATAATTAAAGTACTGCTTAAAATTACATGCCTTGGATAAAATATTCATCAGATGAAATAAAATTACAGTCTCATATGTAGATTGCTTAAATATTCAGGAGAATTCAGCAAAATCTCTGAAGAGATCCTGGTGTAATAGAGTTCAAATGCACATAGGATTTCTAGCTCCTGTTGCATTAGGAGGCAGAAACACTTCAGCCTTACTAGAGCACCATTATTAATGAAGCTGTCTAATGGGCTGAGCCTTAGCCAAGCATGAGAACCCAACAAAAGATACTTCTGTCCTCCATGAGAGCTAATTTTTCAGGACCATCAACACATAACATCTAACTGTTCAAAAGTAAGGTGGTAGTTAACTCTCAGTTCATTCCACTGCAGTTCTGCACAGCATTGCACTAGACTTTTAAACAGAAAGGATTTCCATCAGCTAACTGAAGTGCTAATGTTCCTTAATGACCTCACAAGATTTAATAAGCAATTTATTTAATTCCTGTACAGCAGACACATGACTAGCTGATAATACATCTACTGATTTTGTTCATTATCTTCCTTAAAGGCTGGTCACTCCCTAAGTGTCACTCCATAATTTTATATTACATTGCAAACAAGCCCTCCAAATATGACACTAATGTTTTGCTGGCTCTGAACTCGAAGAAAGAGTACATTCATTTAATACAGTGGCTCCTCTTCAGGGAACTGGGAGAAGGAATCTGTCAAAGTGAACGAAATCTTGAGAGTGAAAATCCCTGTAAGATGATAATGTAGAAACATAAAGGAAAAAAAGCAGGGAAGTGACAAGTAAGGTGCAAAATATGGTCCTAAAATATGACCACGTTCTGATTATCAGCTGGACAAGTTGGAAGTCCATGTTGCACTTAGGCCTAATATACAAGCCAGCCCATTGTGCAGGAAGGGGCTCAGCCCAAAGATCTCAGGAAGACAGAAACATGAAGTGCTCTAACACTTCTGCCAGATCATTGACACAGAGTGTGCTAAATAAGCTTCGGGTTTTTTTGCTACTGTTTAGAAAGACTGGATTGTTATCTTACCTTTTAGGGTCCAACAAGGTATAGGAAGTTTTAAGTTCCCAACACTTCGGAAGTCTCAACCACCAGCTCTCAGAGAATTAACTGAGGAGCTGAGAACTTTTGGCAATTAACATTTAATGAATTTTTTAACCCTAAGGGATGTGTTGGCAAATCAGGGCAGGAACAAAGAGCTATGTGACATTCATAAATTTTATCCAGGATCAGAACTAGCATTCACACTATCAGCTCCGAAGGGTAGGGAAGAGGCTGACAGTAATGAGATAATTATCAGGAGGGAAAGGACACATCCTTCTGAACAATGCCAACCCACTGGCTGATGGAAACTCCCTCTTGTCAAGCTAGTTGGCAAGATTTATGGTGACCAGACAAAATTAACCATTGCCTAAAGCTATGGACAACTGTTAAGGCATTTTGCTTTGCACTTGGGTGACACTCAGGCAAAGAAAAAAGGAAAAAAAGGAAAAGCACAACGGCAGATCAATACAGCACTTAGCCAATATAGCAAACTTGGACTTACAGTCTCCTTGAGTCATCCTCGGCAAGATTCCAGTGGAATTTTTCTTTGCCCTAATACTGTTCATTAAAAAAAAAAAATCCCACAAACAGAAAACCAGGAAGGGTTTTGTTCATTTTTAGAATAGAAGACGGCAGACACTAAATTACAGAGTATTTAGATCAGGCAGGCAACTGGGTTGTTGAAGCCACACACTGACCTCAAGTACACCAATACCAGTCTCTTTTGCAAGACAGCGAACCCGCAATTCTTTGGGCTAAACCAAAAATTTTGTGTCAACCCTTAGTTTGGAACACCTATAGCTAAATAGCCTAATTTTACAACTAGATAACCCGTGTCTACAAGCAAGCCAAAAAACCCTTATTTTTTGAGCTTTTGACCAAGCTCATGTCAGGGCTGTACTAATGCATCCTTCCAATTGCCCTGTGGAAAATGAGGCGACGCTCCGGACTGAAGCTGCAGCACGTGCACCACACACACCCCTAACGCTGCTTCATCTGTACCTCTGCAGGCGCTGGTCACACCACGGGGCCACCTCAGCCTGACACAAGCAGTTTTCTTCCTACGCACCTCTCCTCTCCTGGGACACCGGAGTACACAGAGTGGTTTTTTTTGGTGGATCCAAAAACTTTAAAATGCTTTTCCTATCTTATGTAAACTTCACATACTTCCTAGTATTAATCTTATCTAAACACTAGATTAAGAAAGTAACTGTGAATCTGTTACCTCCTCAACACGCCTGTCAGACTAACCCACAGTCCAATTCCTTAAGACTTTTCAGTCAGGGGAATGTATTTTCCAGCATAGCTATGAGCAAGAGACAAATCTGGTGAAAAATACAAAATTCTACTTGCTCCATTCATTTTCTGTCACTGCTACTTTTCAGACTCTAGGCACTTACTAGGGAAACATTTGAGCAGCATTACTGCATGAATTTCAATGTCTAACTGCCCAACTTGCTTGAAATCTGTTTTCAACAAACAAAACAATCCTAGAACAACTTGTTACAACTTGTTACAGGTGACTTTTTTTAAACAGAAGAATTCTTGGCATGCTATTTAATTTCCTAATTTTGCCTGAGACAGTTAAAGGACGAAGTATTTCTACCAATGCACTAAAAGGCTATCAAGCGATTTAAATTCACACCCTACATACTTGAATTAACAGACACACACTCAAAGAAAAACAGAGACATGTGTAAGGGGAGGCCAAATTGTTTTATTTAATTTTTTTAGTGACCAATTGAATTTTTGGCAGAAAGCTCTGCTCTTTCCTTTTTTTTTCTTGGTTTTTTTTTTTTGGTTGGTTTTTTTTTTACTTTTTTAAAGAAATCAGCAGTGCTCAAATTGGTGGGTTGGAATTTTAGTCAAATCCCNGGCTGATGGAAACTCCCTCTTGTCAAGCTAGTTGGCAAGATTTATGGTGACCAGACAAAATTAACCATTGCCTAAAGCTATGGACAACTGTTAAGGCATTTTGCTTTGCACTTGGGTGACACTCAGGCAAAGAAAAAAGGAAAAAAAGGAAAAGCACAACGGCAGATCAATACAGCACTTAGCCAATATAGCAAACTTGGACTTACAGTCTCCTTGAGTCATCCTCGGCAAGATTCCAGTGGAATTTTTCTTTGCCCTAATACTGTTCATTAAAAAAAAAAATCCCACAAACAGAAAACCAGGAAGGGTTTTGTTCATTTTTAGAATAGAAGACGGCAGACACTAAATTACAGAGTATTTAGATCAGGCAGGCAACTGGGTTGTTGAAGCCACACACTGACCTCAAGTACACCAATACCAGTCTCTTTTGCAAGACAGCGAACCCGCAATTCTTTGGGCTAAACCAAAAATTTTGTGTCAACCCTTAGTTTGGAACACCTATAGCTAAATAGCCTAATTTTACAGCTAGATAACCCGTGTCTACAAGCAAGCCAAAAAACCCTTATTTTTTGAGCTTTTGACCAAGCTCATGTCAGGGCTGTACTAATGCATCCTTCCAATTGCCCTGTGGAAAATGAGGCGACGCTCCGGACTGAAGCTGCAGCACGTGCACCACACACACCCCTAACGCTGCTTCATCTGTACCTCTGCAGGCGCTGGTCACACCACGGGGCCACCTCAGCCTGACACAAGCAGTTTTCTTCCTACGCACCTCTCCTCTCCTGGGACACCGGAGTACACAGAGTGGTTTTTTTTGGTGGATCCAAAAACTTTAAAATGCTTTTCCTATCTTATGTAAACTTCACATACTTCCTAGTATTAATCTTATCTAAACACTAGATTAAGAAAGTAACTGTGAATCTGTTACCTCCTCAACACGCCTGTCAGACTAACCCACAGTCCAATTCCTTAAGACTTTTCAGTCAGGGGAATGTATTTTCCAGCATAGCTATGAGCAAGAGACAAATCTGGTGAAAAATACAAAATTCTACTTGCTCCATTCATTTTCTGTCACTGCTACTTTTCAGACTCTAGGCACTTACTAGGGAAACATTTGAGCAGCATTACTGCATGAATTTCAATGTCTAACTGCCCAACTTGCTTGAAATCTGTTTTCAACAAACAAAACAATCCTAGAACNGGAGCGGGCTAAAGTGAGCAGAAGTAGCGCAGCCTTGTCTTTACCTCCTTCCTGAGGGGTTTGCCGGGCGCGGGTCTGGAGGGGGCAGGCGCAGGGGGCTCCTCCGGGGGGACGTCCGTCACCAAGTCGGTTCCCAGCGGCGNAATCCTAGAACAACTTGTTACAACTTGTTACAGGTGACTTTTTTTAAACAGAAGAATTCTTGGCATGCTATTTAATTTCCTAATTTTGCCTGAGACAGTTAAAGGACGAAGTATTTCTACCAATGCACTAAAAGGCTATCAAGCGATTTAAATTCACACCCTACATACTTGAATTAACAGACACACACTCAAAGAAAAACAGAGACATGTATAAGGGGAGGCCAAATTGTTTTATTTAATTTTTTTAGTGACCAATTGAATTTTTGGCAGAAAGCTCTGCTCTTTCCTTTTTTTTTCTTGGTTTTTTTTTTTGGTTGGTTTTTTTTTTACTTTTTTAAAGAAATCAGCAGTGCTCAAATTGGTGGGTTGGAATTTTAGTCAAATCCCAGTTAATTTTAAAAATGAACAGATGAACAGGAATTCCAGATAGTTTCCAGAGCAGAGGGCAAAACTTCACATTTGTATGTAAATTCCATGTTTATACTTGATTGGGAGACAAATGTAAAACTATTGTCAGTAGTGCACGAATAGAACATTCACATTTGATCTGGAACCTTAATCAGAAAGCTGTACTCTCCTTCCAAAATTCTCATTACCTTGTGCAAAGCAAGTCAAGTCTTCATGTGTCAAGCACACACGTAAAATTGTCCATATTTTATATACAAGACATCTACNAGGGAAAGGACACATCCTTCTGAACAATGCCAACCCACTGGCTGATGGAAACTCCCTCTTGTCAAGCTAGTTGGCAAGATTTATGGTGACCAGACAAAATTAACCATTGCCTAAAGCTATGGACAACTGTTAAGGCATTTTGCTTTGCACTTGGGTGACACTCAGGCAAAGAAAAAAGGAAAAAAAGGAAAAGCACAACGGCAGATCAATACAGCACTTAGCCAATATAGCAAACTTGGACTTACAGTCTCCTTGAGTCATCCTCGGCAAGATTCCAGTGGAATTTTTCTTTGCCCTAATACTGTTCATTAAAAAAAAAAATCCCACAAACAGAAAACCAGGAAGGGTTTTGTTCATTTTTAGAATAGAAGACGGCAGACACTAAATTACAGAGTATTTAGATCAGGCAGGCAACTGGGTTGTTGAAGCCACACACTGACCTCAAGTACACCAATACCAGTCTCTTTTGCAAGACAGCGAACCCGCAATTCTTTGGGCTAAACCAAAAATTTTGTGTCAACCCTTAGTTTGGAACACCTATAGCTAAATAGCCTAATTTTACAGCTAGATAACCCGTGTCTACAAGCAAGCCAAAAAACCCTTATTTTTTGAGCTTTTGACCAAGCTCATGTCAGGGCTGTACTAATGCATCCTTCCAATTGCCCTGTGGAAAATGAGGCGACGCTCCGGACTGAAGCTGCAGCACGTGCACCACACACACCCCTAACGCTGCTTCATCTGTACCTCTGCAGGCGCTGGTCACACCACGGGGCCACCTCAGCCTGACACAAGCAGTTTTCTTCCTACGCACCTCTCCTCTCCTGGGACACCGGAGTACACAGAGTGGTTTTTTTTGGTGGATCCAAAAACTTTAAAATGCTTTTCCTATCTTATGTAAACTTCACATACTTCCTAGTATTAATCTTATCTAAACACTAGATTAAGAAAGTAACTGTGAATCTGTTACCTCCTCAACACGCCTGTCAGACTAACCCACAGTCCAATTCCTTAAGACTTTTCAGTCAGGGGAATGTATTTTCCAGCATAGCTATGAGCAAGAGACAAATCTGGTGAAAAATACAAAATTCTACTTGCTCCATTCATTTTCTGTCACTGCTACTTTTCAGACTCTAGGCACTTACTAGGGAAACATTTGAGCAGCATTACTGCATGAATTTCAATGTCTAACTGCCCAACTTGCTTGAAATCTGTTTTCAACAAACAAAACAATCCTAGAACAACTTGTTACAACTTGTTACAGGTGACTTTTTTTAAACAGAAGAATTCTTGGCATGCTATTTAATTTCCTAATTTTGCCTGAGACAGTTAAAGGACGAAGTATTTCTACCAATGCACTAAAAGGCTATCAAGCGATTTAAATTCACACCCTACATACTTGAATTAACAGACACACACTCAAAGAAAAACAGAGACATGTGTAAGGGGAGGCCAAATTGTTTTATTTAATTTTTTTAGTGACCAATTGAATTTTTGGCAGAAAGCTCTGCTCTTTCCTTTTTTTTNGCCGCCGCGGGTCTTCGGTGCCCGCCGAGATCCGAGCCAGGAAGGGCGGCGGCACCGTGGTGGTAACCATGGTGGGACGTGGGTACCCAGAGTTGTGCTGGGGAGAAGGGTTGAGCCCAGGCGGGGACGAGCGGGTCGGGTTGCTGGGGAGGGTCTGCCCGGGCNTTTTTTTTTTACTTTTTTAAAGAAATCAGCAGTGCTCAAATTGGTGGGTTGGAATTTTAGTCAAATCCCAGTTAATTTTAAAAATGAACAGATGAACAGGAATTCCAGATAGTTTCCAGAGCAGAGGGCAAAACTTCACATTTGTATGTAAATTCCATGTTTATACTTGATTGGGAGACAAATGTAAAACTATTGTCAGTAGTGCACGAATAGAACATTCACATTTGATCTGGAACCTTAATCAGAAAGCTGTACTCTCCTTCCAAAATTCTCATTACCTTGTGCAAAGCAAGTCAAGTCTTCATGTGTCAAGCACACACGTAAAATTGTCCATATTTTATATACAAGACATCTACCAATCAGGCAGTGCAAAATACATCCTTTCATAACAAAACTAAAATGTACCTCTCAAAGTATGAACAAGAATATACACATAATACAAGATGTACACTATTTACACAACCATAAAAAATATAATACAAGGATTTTTTTTATGTGTTTGTAAGACTTGACAGTCTTTTGCAATTTTTGTTGCAACAAGGCATGTTTAAGTTTCCTGGATGGAGTTTTCTTTGCCAATTACTCAAGAGATGTTGGAAACTATGCTTGAACTTTTAGGAGAGTTTTCAAATGGACTGCCATCAACTCCCTGTTTTGGTCAGACAGTTCAGCTGTGCCACCCACCCAGTGGCTGGGAGGCTTTGGAAGGACACTGGGAGATGGTGGGTCACTGAATTTTGCCCCGGCGTAATTTTCTTTTTGGCTCACTTCATTTAGGGCGATAGGTTTCTTGGACTTGGCATTTCTGAAGTTCTCTGTGTTTTTAAGTGGCTTTTTCTCCTGCTTCTGAACTATTTCTGGCGACACGGAATCCTGCCAAAAGTTCTCTATCTTTTTCGCCGAGGCGATCTTCGTCACTGGCGTGTTACACTTATTCTTCTGCCTGTTAATCTTTGGTTGTTCACACAGATGTAAGCTGTGAACGGGCTGGCCGTAGGGGACGGCCGCCTTCTCTGTCTTTCCCATCTTGTTTTTTAAGAACTGCGGAGACAAAGAAGAGTCACGTCAACCACGACCCCTCTCCTCCGCGCTCCCTCACCGCCCCCAACACTTACTGAGGCGCCAGGGGCCACCTCGGCAGGGGGAGGGGTACCGAGAAGCCTTCTCCCCGCTATTTCTCGCTTATCCCACGGCTCGGCTGGCACGGGCGGCCTGAGGGTGCGGAGCCCCCCCGGCCGCCATGGGGCGCTGCGCGCCGCGCACGTCCCGCCTTCGGCGAGCGCGGGGCGGGGCTGGCGCGCGGCCAGCGGCAGGGCTAAATCCGGCTTGTTGCTGGGGCGCAGCGCCGGGCGCCCATTGGTGGGCGTCGGGCAGCCAATCGCCACCCGCGATTCGCCTCTCG
>VWZP01008070.1:696404-713852 GCA_013396995.1 Dicaeum eximium | reverse complement strand
CAAGTAGCGGCTCCCCCGGCGCCCCTGCCCTGCCCGCAGCGGGGCCTGGCGCCGCTGCCCTCCCGCTGCTCCCGCCCGCACATCCTCGCTCGCTCCCCCCTACGCGACTGGCCGGCAGCAGGGGCCAGATCGCCTGTGTTGGTCTGGACGAAAGGGAGCTTTTGCACGGACACAGGAAAAGGTCCCGGTTGAAAACCGCGGGGTACATGGCAGATGGTGCTTTTTAGCTTCAGCTCCATTAAAGAATTTGGATTCCACATGCCTTACGCTTTCTATTTATTGAGGGCTAAGAGAAACTAACGAGTCCTAATTAAGAGTAGCTCTTAATTTTTTTAAAAAATCAAATTCAAAATTCTTGTGAGTACCTGCTTGATGCATACAGGCATACGTGCTTATTTGTAGTTGATCTGGTGCCTGAAAAGTAATTCTCACCTATGTTTTTACAGCAAATAAACTCACTGAACGCCGCTGTTTCTTACAGGACACAGTTTTAAGATAAGAGTAAGTTTAATACATACAGCAAAGACACTTGTTTTCTGAGAAGAGTATAAAGTCCATGGAAGGTAATTGAGATTCAGATAAGAACAAATCCTTAAGCGAAGTTCTAAATAAAAGCCCTCAGATGAAATGTGCTTTGCCTCTATTAAACTTTACTATTTTCACAGTGTAAAAGTTTAAATGGGATCTCTGTGAAATGATCCTGTTGTTTTGTAGTTTGCTTTTATTTTTTGGTTTGTTTTTTGTTTTTTTTTTTTCCAGTTGGGAAAATGTCTAATTACATGATCACATTACGTGGGTGTATGATTGACATAAAATGACTGCTTTGGAATAATTTATTTGTATAACTTGAAGCTTTTGTATATTCATCACAGTGTGCAAAAGTGATTTTGCTATATCAGTGAGTGTTTCCTCTGAGACCTGAGAGTAGCTGAATTCTCTACTCGCTGATGTTGCTATGCAGAAAGCCTCTTAGGTGATGCTCTTAGCAATCCATTTAGGTCACAAATGTCCCTGTAACAAGATTTCAGCAGAAAAATGATCACTGTGATCTTATGTAAGTGTAATAGTGCTTCTGGTGACCTGCGGCTCCTAAAAACCTTGGAATTAAGGTAGCCAGAAATACTGCTCAAGTCCTGTACTTGTGCTTGAGTGGCAGACAGGTTTACAATGGGCACCCCACCGTAAACTCGTTAAAAGCACCAAGTGAGGGATGGACACTGTGATACCCTGTGCTTCTGCATGCAGACAATACCGAATTATAACAAAATAATTCATGTTAATGCCACCCTGGTTTGCATGATGCCAGTCTCTGGCCTGTTCTGAGCCCCTTGGCATGGCCATGTCTTTCCCTCAGCACAGGGCTGTGTTTCATGTGTGGCCTTGTAGCCCTAGCAATGGGACAAGACTGGAATTGGGCTGTGCCAAGGTAGGGCTCTCTCTGGTACTGTCTGCTGGGGAGTGGCTCCGGCTCTAGGAGGGGACCAGAGGCCTAACAGAAGTTAGGGGGAAGAAAAAGAACTTAACTACTGCTGCTGCATCCCATGAGCCTAGAAGACACTAAAGATTACTTAACAGGACAGCAACAGCTGTACTTTTAATAGTTTTGTTATTCCTGGGAAAGTTTGAACTCGTCTGTTATGCAGATGCAGTTTTGCTAAGTGTGTTTGGTGCACGCCAAGAGCGAACACCAAAGGTTGATCTTGTGCAATTTGTGAGTACTGTTGAAATGTACAGGAAAGACCTGCAAGCTTATTTGTGTAGCCACATATGGACAGCTACTCTTCACTCACACAAACTAAGGTGCAGCCTTTAAAGTGTTTCAGTACACTCTTGGGTGTTAATAGTGTTTCATTTGCAGTCATCTTCATTCAATGCTAATTCCCTACTTAAATTGTTGAGTCTGTAGAATAAAGTTATTACTTTTATGTTTTTAATTGTTAGTGATTAGTTGTTGTTGAGGTGTTTCACTTATTGTGTTTTTTATTTGGCGAAAATAATTCAAAAGCTAATTTGAGCTCTGCTCCTGCGTCTGCACAGAGACCTTTTAATGTGATTGCAGAGCTAGTTTCAGTCTAGGTCCTCAGGCAGTAATTTCTGACAGTGATGTCATTTGTGTGATGAAAAAGGAATGACTGGCTAGTGAATTGCAAGCATGAAGAAAGCAGTAATTATGTTGTTTGGGTTTGGTTTTTTAATATTTTTCTGAACACATCAGCTTTTTTGAAGGGCAGATTTAACTGAACTTGTTGGAGTGACTCCTGTTCCTGGTGTCTTGCCTTGTGCCTTTTCCATCCCTGGGGCAGGCACAGCTGAATTGGTGCCAGCCTGTTCTGTGCCCCCACAGTCGGTATCGATCGGTGGCTGCATGGCTGCTGTGGTTTGCAGCCCCCCTGTCCATACCAGCCTCCCCTGCTGCAGGAATGGGGACACTTGCCAGCGGCTGTGAGTGCAGCTCTGGTGCCAGCCCTGCCCTTGAAATCCCGTGTGAACCGCCTGAGAGCTACGTGCAGCTCTGGAGCTTCTGGTGCAGCTGCTCCTTCTGCAGCCATAGCTTCTGTGCTGCCCTTCTGATCCTAGTCCAGGCTTTCTTGTGCCCATCCTGTGTTAATTCTAGCACCTTCCAGCTTTTGGATGTTGAGAGTGAAAACTTTCATGTTCTTTTGGCCTTTTTTGCTTAGTCTGTGGGTGAGCATTGTAAAACCATTTTTGGTTTTTCCAAGACCTTTCAATGGCTTGCATATATTTTCTTGCTTAGTCACTCAGTGTTACAATTGGTTTCTTTCTTTATCAGCTGCCAAGTGAACTTTCATTGTAACAAGATGGGCAAGGTCAGGGAAGAAAATTAACAAAGTATACAATGTGCGTAGCACTTAGCGAATCCAGATGCAGAATTAATTAGCTGTGGACTAGGAATGACTTGTCTACTCAGAACCATCAGTGATTCCATTAGAAATTGGCTTAGTCTGATAATATTTTTTTTCAAATTTAAGATCTGACTGTGGAAATCCTTATTCTGATTAAGACATGATTGGTTCTGCTTCATTCAGTGCATTTTTAGTCTTCCCTCCTTTGTGAGGTTTTCTATTCCCTGACTCTGATCCAGTTCTAGATCTGTGCTATTTAAAGAAGCTTTACCAGATAAAACCTTACTACAGCTGAAAAAAAAACCTGGTCACACAAAGCAAGAATGAACTTCACCAACACTTCACCTTTAAGACTTCTTTTCCAGTGTTGCTTAACTACATCAAATGTTCAATATGTAAATACATCAACTTTGTGTGTGTCTTGTATCTAAAATGCACAAAATTTTTGGCTGCAATGTGCAGCTTTTAGGTGGTACTTACTTCCATGAGTAAGGTCTTGACTGAGTTACCAGTGTGAGGAACAGCACGTGAGTTGAATCCAAGAGCAAACCTCATAGCATTACAATGCAACTATTTTGAAATGGTTTCAAACAGCATGGTTGTACTACCAGAAGACAAAAAATTGCAAAGCTTCCAAATTATCAACAGCTCTCCAGAAAAGTAAGATCAATTCTTCTAGCAAGCTGTTAGCCAAAACTGAAAAGAGTGTTAAGACAGAGACCTCTTGCAATAGGTGTCATCCAACATAAGACAGGTTGTGGCTGTCAGATGCCACACTACCTTGTCCTGATCAACCCTAGTGTGTACTCATGAAAAACACAACTTTTAAAGAACAGCAGATTATGTTTACAATACTGTGAAAACCTGGTTTTATTGCCCGAAAATTACTTTGAGAAAAGAAAATTCCTGTGAAAATTATAAATTATCCAGTTAGTACATTTTTGCAAGCATTGTCTGTACTTCTGGCATTGTCCCCAGCCTGGCCCCATCCTGGAACCTCCTGTCATGCATGTAAGAGCACACATGGAAAATCCATGACACTTCTCTTTTAGAAAGCTTAACGTAATAACTGCGTCAGATACAGGAATTGAAACACGACTGAATTTCACATTTGCCTCCTCAGCTTAGTCTCAGGAAAGCTTTTGTCACTGTTGTTCTCTGTTGTTTGAAGCTCCAAAACTAGAGATGTGATCAATGGACTTGAGCCCTGAGCTCCCACCTTGGCAGTCAAGATCCTTGTGCCCCCTGTTGTGACAGCAGTAACATTACCCGTATCTTGTAACAGGAAAAATTATAAAAGTTTGAAACCTTCCTGCAGTTCTGATTCCCTTCTACTATTTACACACATTAGAAGCTATACAATAAAAAAACTCATAACCTCTTTGCCCAAAGGCTCTTAATTGAGCCTCTTCCCAAGTCTGAGAGGATGTGAATAGGTTTGCTGGCAGGGTTGGACTGTCGTGCATTGGCCAGGATGCAGCAGCACTCATTAAGTGGGGGAGCAGAAAAGCAAAGGTAAAACTATTTTCATTATTTTCCTCAATTACAGCTACAAAGTGCTGCCTCTGTAATTGTTTCCAGAATTTGAGTTAACATTGCTGTGATTAATTACTATGAAGTACCTTTGTTGACAGTAGATTTTTATCAGAGAAGGGTAATAATTTATGTCAATATTTTTATTTTTGTGCATGCTAGTTAGAGAGGTAAGAATCCTAGAGTTTTAGCCAGCACTGCATTTCTTGTCTCATTGTCACCAAGGAAGTTTTTCCCTTGTTTTCTTTATAGACAAGCTGGAAAAATTCTCACCATTGAATTTGCTTGCAACACAAAGATCCATGCCCAGTGAGTTGTTCAGAAGGGTTTAATTAAGGACTTCTTTGACTAGAAATACATGTAAATTAAAGGGAAAAAATGCCACAAACTTGCCCAATCCTGGGTATCTGGTTTGTCTGTGGGATCATTTTACTACACTCAGTAGCTGAAAATTCAAAAACTCCCAGGCTGAAATCTTAGATTTTTAGTAAGTGAATTCTCTGTCAATGGCCTAGTATCGGCAGTAAGTTTACCAGCCATTTTCACTCTAACAAGATTTTTCTTGTCTGAACTTGAGCTGATGCCAAGGAAATGCTAACCTGAAAATAAACTCCTTTAAAGCCGAAGTATCATTTGACTTTGTTCCACTTTCTGTTTTCACTGCCGTGCAATTTGTTTGCTCAGTGGATTTTTTTTTCCCAGGCTGGGACTTTTCCAGTGACGTGTCCTTAGCTGGAAGGGGAGGGGAGTTCCTCACCACTGAGCAACATTGTGATTTTCCATTTTCCGAAACTCTTCCTGCATGCCGTTTATAGTTGATGATACCGATCTAGTTTGGTTTTGTTTCCCTCTTTAAAGAAAGAGATGTGCAACTACAAGCCTTTCATCTCTCCTGCTCCCCTGCCATCAGCTTTCTTTTGTCTGCGAGAGGAACTGGAAAGTTACAACTGTGTCCTCACCCCCTCCTTCCCCTGCCCCGTTCACCATTTTCGGCAGCCACCAGCTGTACCCCATTTCCCCACGCAAAACCTTGTTCTGGACCTCATCAGTTCTCGGTGCTGTTCTTTGATCCCACTTCTCTTCTGTCTGCAATTGCATGAATTACTACATCTCTGTTATCGTACTGGCAAGGCACCAGCCTCACTAGCTCAGTTGTGTCCTCTTCTAGCTGCCCTTGCTATTTTTCATTCCTGTTTGCCTCAAATTTCAAATGGCTATCTGCAGGTCCTGGCCGAGGCTTCTGCAGCCTACCTGATCTATTTTCTTTTAATGTCACACATTCCTTTAGCCTTTAAAATGTCACAGTACACTTACACCTTACACTTTCTTCTGTAATTCCTTGCTGCTGTCTTCTGGAATGCTTCTTGTACCCAGAATAGCCACCATCAATTGTCTTGCTTTAAAATCAAACCTCAGGCACTGGCAAGTCAGAAACTACATCTATAGCAGATAATTATACTAAACAGGAGGCATTATAGAAAAATTAAATATACATAATTGAAGAGATCTAGGTTTTATTATTTGGTTCTGATTTATTTTAATAATAGGCCAACAAATGCAAATAAAAATTACAAACTACTTGCAAAAATAATACTAGTATAACTGAGTGCTGTGATATATCTGGTAAGAGAGGTGCAAATCAATCAGCTGCTCCCAATGCTGCGGTTACAGAACACCAAATATGAAGTGACGTGGTGAGGTGATGCAATATGTCAAGCCCCTAAAGCAAATTATATTGTTTTTTGGGTTTTTTTTTATCATAGATTAAATAAGTACTGTAGTAAGGCTACTGCTAAATGGAAATCTGGTCTCCCTGCCTTCATTTTGGCATGCATTCACACAGGGCTTTTGCCGACTTTACAAAGAGCTGGATGTATTTTTGTGGAAGCTATGAAACTCAATGGGATATGTTATATTTATTACTTGCAACAGACCTTGGAAAGAAATCATGGTAAACGAGGATGGGATGGAATGTTTGGAGTACAGGATATGCCAAAGCAGTTCCTTTCTTTTGTTCATCAAGAATCATATGTACATAATTTAGTATGGCAAATCAATTCCTTTTTAATAAGGTTATCCATACTGTCTGTGCTGCACAGACAATGAAAAAAATGCAAGTCATGATCAAAACACTAATCCTACCTAAGTGATAAAACATCTGTTTCAAAACAAAAATTAATGTTGGACTGTACTGGGTACAATAGCTGTAAAAAGTCAAGCTTAAAAGGTGTTAAAATTCAGGTTTTAATAATGGTCAGCTGTGCAAATCTTAATAAGTATGTACAATCTTAGTATGTAAAATACCTATCAGCAATGATTGCAAATACTTCAGTCTAACCTAATGCTAGGGTCTGTTTCTTACACTTTAACTGAACAGTGAGGTAACTGATTGGGACATTCAGCAAAGTAGGAGTCATGGAACGTATTTCCCTTCTGTGTTAACATAAACCAGAAAATTTGTGTAACTTGTTGATGACTACTGGAATTTACGTAGCGCTGTAGGAATTTTTGGTTGCGGCATTCATTCATCAGCACTTAGAGTTGTGAAATCTCTTGTGCGTGCTCTTTGTCCTTGAATACAAGCTATGCTTCAAGATAAGGGTCAACAGATATGTCTCAGAAATAGTTCTGCTTGGCTAACAGACAAAACAAGACTGGGACAAAACTATATTTGTCTCTCTACCAGTCTGTAATGAGGCTTTGAATTAAGCATCCTGCTGATATCCATTTGCACAATACCTGGGAAAGAAAAGTTTTTTGGGTTGAACATAACACCGTGTTACACATGCACGACACACATACAGCAGCATGACTTGTCACTGCTGCCTGGTAGATAACCTATCTTTAATAGTGTGCATTACTTCTATGAAAAGACAGCTGGATGATACAAACACTGGGGAGTCCTATCAAAAGGTTTCTCTGTTACACTCTTTTATGTGTTAGGCCTTTTTGTTTTTTTCCTGATCCCTTTTCAGTTCTTAACAGTTCCCTCACGGAATGCTACTACTGAGCCCTTTTTTCCATTCCCAGCTTTCCTTCCTGGTTAGTGGATTCTTTTTTCTAGGTTATACTGTTGTTTTAAACAACTTCTAAGAAAGGAAATTAACAAATGTACTTTGTGTATACATCGTGTTGGCTCAGCCAGTGTGCTAGTAGGCTGAAATGCTTGTATTTTGGCAAGCTATTCAATAGCAGGTGTGATTGAAAGTGAGTTCTCAGTGCAGAAGAGTTTTTGCCAGTTGCTGCAGAAGTGGCATGCCCTTAGGGCAGAAAGAAATCAGCGATCCCACAGGGAGCTCTGCCAGCTTGGCTCCAGGTTGCTTCTCTAGGAGGCAGAATAAAGAATAAATAGGCCAGGTGGTAGATTGCTTGTACCACCACAGATTGGCTGGGGTGGATCTGCGGGGCTGGCAAGTACTCACTGCAGGCCACCTGATACAGAAATTTCTGTATCTCCAAGGTGACTGATGCTGTCGAAACTGGGTAGACAGTTACTTATCAGGGTTTTGGATGTTATGGGTCATGTAGAAGAAAATAACATTTGACATTAAACAGACTATGAATGTAATTGAACTATCCTTTGTAGCCCTCACGCCATTAAAAAAAAAAAAAAAAAAAAGCAATTGCCAATTTTTAAAACCACCCAAAAGTAAAAAATAAAAATTGTTTATGGTGATAGTGGGTGTCAGTAACAGATGGAACAAAATATAGCTAGATCAGGAACAACAGGGGATATAACCCTAGTTTGCTGACTGTGGTTATGTGAGAACTGTCCTGGGTTTAACTTTGTCTTTTCTATATTGCAAATCTGAAGAGACACAACAATAAAATTCCCCCCACATTCTTCAGTTAGTATAAATTACATGTTTGTTTCAAGATATGGATTAATAATGTCAATTCTAACTTCAATTAGTTCAGCTTTACACATAAAGCTGACCCAGATTTCCTTGGTAGATCACAAACCTAAGAAAATTGGAGGCTCTGTTTTGATATTTGGCTGCAATGCCAGGCATTTGTTAAAGCAGCCCAAACAGCTTCTTTCCTGCCCAAGCCATGCCCACTTGTTCCTTTTCATC
The DNA here is from genome assembly GCA_013396995.1 of Dicaeum eximium. NCBI lineage: Eukaryota > Metazoa > Chordata > Aves > Passeriformes > Dicaeidae > Dicaeum > Dicaeum eximium. The sequence continues at coordinate 705,379 of VWZP01008070.1, read as the reverse complement.
CACTGCATTTCCCTCTGAGTTTATCCAGACTCCTTGTGCAGCCACAAAACAAGCCCCAGTGAGGAACTCCACCCAGCTGGGCCAAGCAAGGAGGGAGTGGAAGACTTGTTTGCTTTTTGGCTGCACTGAGTCCCAGCCTTGTCCCACTGCACACACAGTTGCTGAGCACAAGGGAGGAATTCTTGCGGAGAAGAAAGGGTGTTCCAGCCAGATGCACACAGCTGAGATAAGGGAAATGCTCAGGGAGGGTTTGCAGCTGCTACCACTTAAATCATGCTGACCCACAGCCTATGAAAGCGAGTTGTTTGTGCTGATGGTTGGGTTGGCCCCAGGAAAGAGGCCCATAGTTAGAAGCAGGGTTGCACTGAAAACAGTTATTAATGCCTTAGAATTTAATTTTATGCTGTTAAAGATATAAAAACTCTTTTCAGCCTGGCTGAAATTTCAGCTACAAAGTGGATAAAGAAGATCACCTAGCAACAGCTCTACTCGTTTCAAAGCTGATACAACTGCAGTACAGAGAAGAATAGAAAATAATCAAGTGGGCTGTTTTTCAGGACAAAATGTCTTGTCTTTTCATTCTCCCTGTTCCCTCTGTAGTAATCAAACTTTGAATCTGAGACAAATAATTAAAACAGGCTTCCTATTTGAAAACAGCATAACCTTGTGTATCACCAGCATTGTGTACGTGCTGTTTATACTGATTTGGGCATTTTCTTCTCTGTGTCATTGTTCAATAATTTACATTTAATTAATCATTTTTAGTTCTGTTCATGACTCTTTGCTGTTGTGTAGCAACAGACGCTGGCATGTTTTTTCTAATTCTCCGTGTTAGAGAACATGCATAGGTCAGGCCTAAATTCACAGAGACTGATAAGTCTTTCACTGAGGTTTAGAAAGCCTAGAATGTGTGACATAGCAGGTCTCTGACAAAACATCCAATTATATAAAAAAAATACAATATTAAAATCATTTTAACAGATCTAACTCCCAGAAAGTAGAAGGACATGTGAAGGTTTTTCTCCCAAAGGGGATTTTTGAGAAGCTGTTTCTGCAGGGCTGAGCTAGATTCAGGACTTCACAAAGTGACTTTTCTGAAGAAGTGTTAACATTTTCCAGTAACAGCCTGCACTCTTTCATATACAGATTGCAAACCCAAAACTTTAAACTACTCAGAGATCTTGGAAATTCATTTCAGGCCAGTACAGAGTAATTTTATTACCTCCTTCCCTTTCTGGAGGAACTTAATCTCTCTGAGTAATTCCCTAAAAGTTCATCTGGACAAGGACATTTTCCACACTGAATGGAGGTTTGAGGATAAGGATAATAAGGGTTTTTTTTTTCATTAATCTTAACCTAATTGCAGTAGGTAAAACTGGCAGTGGAAAGACGTGGCACTGACTCCAACTGTAGCTGTATGAACAGCAATGGACCACAGGTACAATGTTCTCTGAGGCCAAGTCTGTTCCATCACATCCATCATAAAATATCATTGTTATGTGAAACCTAGAGTGGTAAGAATGTGAAAGGAGCATAGGAAGTTACAGACATATTCCAAGCAAAAATTAATTTTTTCCCCTTTCTTTAATGAATACCTGAATTACAAGAATTTACAACCTATTCAACATCATTATTTAAAATGAAATTTAGAAAGTTAATGGAATTTAACCAGTTTATTCTTGAAGTTCTCTAGCTCAGTGGTGGTGCAGATGTAGGATACGCCTCCCTGCCTCTACTTTGGAGTAAGGCTTTTTTGGGAAAGAGTAGCATGTGTTCTTGTACAGCTTGTTCCACAATGCATACCAACAGAAAGCAAAACTAACCTCACAAGAGCAACGTTTGAGCATCTGATTATATATATAGGCATACATATATATTACCATAACTTACTTTTTATTGGATATATATATTCACATTTTATTTTTAAAAACCCTGTGGGACTTTTTAAGAGGGCTGATCCCTCTGCTTTAGTCTGTATTCCCTTCTTTTGCCTTTGGCTAGGTTCTTGGGGTATTTTCAGGACTTCAAGCACCTCAAAAGAGAGACTGTGGTCTTCATTTACTTTTGTACAGTATGTTACACATATTTTGTATAATAAGGTCTTATAAATAAAATCAGGCCTGTATGTATTTTCTTAGGTACTTTATTATAGCTCCTACATGTATTATTCTTCACAGGCTATATAGTCACATACAAAATCATAGCATATATATCTATAGGTACAAAATTACGAGGCAGAAAGTCTGAGAGAGTGTCTATGGGTAATAATCTTTTCTTTGTGTGACTGATCACATGAGAAAGATTTCTGCCAGTATGGTAACCCAGATCTTAATCACCATGGGTGCAGGTTTATAGGCTGAAACAGTGCCACTCTCTTCGCTATTTTAGGCTGTAGAGAAGTGATAATTCTCTAACAGCTATTTCTGCCCCAGTCTGCCTCCTGCACTAATCAGGACCACAGTTACTCCATTAGTTTTAGCCACAGCCTCCAGTCAGCACAAGCTTTTTACTAAGGTGTCCATATTCAAGCAGTAGAAAAACTAGAAAGTGTAGCATCAGAGCACTGCTCTACTTTGTGAAATCCAGTCACTCCCCAGCCCAGCTCCAAAGGCTATGAGTCATACTTTCCACTTAATTAAATTAGATGAGTTTCTCATATATCATGTCATACTTTGCCCTACTGCTAGTCATCTGCCATCGTGGCATTTTAATTGTTTGATTACTTCATCTGTACTCAAAGCGCACTATTATAACACAATTCATTTTGTGCAGTAGAACATATATTCTTCAATGTTACATGTGAATAGTTTTTACAGTGTGGGTTTGCATTGATAATCATCCTTCAGAGTTGACAAAGGTAAGGCCTCAGCTGTCTAGGTCAAACTGTAGGAGCACTAGGGAGACCAGTGTTAGCCTTCCAGGAATGACAGGCATCTTGCTTATAAGCTTGTTGTCCAGCTTCTTATCTCTGATACATCAAACACACACACCATCATTTCAGCTGTAGAGGATCAATAGCAAGGCATCTTGTTTTTCAGGCCTGCAAATCAGTGCTTGAAGTCACAGCTGTTGTCCCTCTTCAAGCACACCAACCCTCTGGACAGACACCACCTTCCTGGGTAGATCTGCTGAGTAAATCACCTCCTAAGTAAATCATCTGCCCTGTCTGCATGTCTAAGACTGGTAATGTCCCCCCTTGCAGTGTGAGATTTACACGTCATCAGTGCAGCACACACGTGTTTGGTGGTGCACACTGATAGCTGATGGGGATTACCCTAGGCATGATACCCTGCCCAGGGACCTGGATTTAAAGCAGCTCTGTCCCAAGCTCACTCTGTGCTCCCTGCCCATACAGAGATTCACTCCACTGATTGAACTAATACTGTGATACCTTAGAGGCTTCAGCTGAAAGGAAACTTCGAGATTTAAATAGACTTGAAAGCGGGCTGTATATATAGCATCCATTAGTCTGTTAATTTTATTACTCTTAGGAAAAGGAGGGTGTAGTCTGTATTCTACTGAATGTCAGGGTTGTCTTCTGTTTGAAATTTTATTAAGAACTGTATCATAACCTCGCACTAGGGAATGATTCCAGGAGTTGATTTAGCTATTTTATGCTGTTCCCTATTTACTTTGGACGGGAAAACTGTACTTACATCACTCCAAGTCTGTGAGGTTGTGGTGCCCCCTAATGTCACGAAGACTAAAGACTGGTAATTTTGTTGCTGACTTTCTCTCAAAGGTCTCTGTAGAAACAACACTGTATTTGACATTTTATTTTCTCAAATACATTGTAGCAATCAGAACTTTGTTTCAACATCCCTTTTTCATATTGTATACACATAAGGAATAAAATCACTTTCTTTTTATATCTTACTTTCATTTTCAAACCTGAAAATGTAATTTGTCTCAGAAATTAGGTTCTTAAATATTTGTTGATACCAAACAAACAGGAATCAATTTAAATGTTAAGTTCCTAGAACTTTCTTTTGATTTTTAAGGGTGAGTGCATACTCATACATTTTTAAATGTAGAAACCTAGAAACTTACATATGTATTAGAGAACATAACCATAAGCAACCATAATACTAACTTCCACTGAAATCTAAAACTATGCTTTAAAATATTTATTCACCAGTACTCACCCATCCCAAAAAGATTCATGCATGCTGAAATCAGTCATAGAGGAACACTGTACTCCTAAGTCAGTTTGTCATGAACGTTAAAACCAATAAACAATGAATAAATCAATTGAATCAGTAAATAAAACCCATATTTTTCTATGTTCCATGTATGTATGCGCTTATTGCATCAAGTCTTTTTCCAAGTGAACACCTACACCACAAAGTGGAAAAATAATATTATGTGAATCATGTTTGCATACAGTTAGCTTCTTTCACAGTTACTTTCCCTTAACTAAATCCTTTTGCAATCTCAGTTTAGCAAATAATCTCTTTATTGGGGGGGTTTCTTCTTTTCTTTTCTTTCTTTTCTTTTTCTAAGAAGTGTATTTATTAGATAGAGTCTAATTAATTAGATAGAGTCTAGAAATGTCTGTTTCATAGAGCATCCCAAGGGGTGTTTTTTGTATTACATTCATTCTTATTTTATGAACACATGGAGAATAATGCTACACTGAAGCAGAGCAGTAATAGGGTCATTGACCTGTATCACTACAGAAGAGGGCAACACCATGTGTTCTTCTGTCAAGAGAAGTACCTAATTTATTCATTTTCTGTAGAACAGGTAACTTACATTAATATAAATTATAAGTGTCTACATAATTTATGACATTAAAAGTGTAAAATTATTAATTAGCAACAATTTGGGTAAATGTTCAGTATGTAATTAGGAAAAAGGGTTAAAATGTGTGTTTGTGTGTGTGTGTGTGTGTGTGTGTGTGTGTGTGTGTGTGTGTGTGGTTCCTGTGTGGTATTTTTTTAATGGTTTAAAGTCAAAGAAGAACAAAAACTCAGCTCCCAACTACCTAAACCAACATGGCTGAGGTGAAACCAAAGCAGGGATACCCATGGCACAGAGGATGAACTACATCCTGGGAAAATGACTTCTTGAGTGTAGCAGCTGCTCTGCCAGGAAAAGGATTAAAATTGATGAGCAGAAACCAGAGTTAAGTGTACAAGCACCTAAGATAAAAGAAATATTATATCACAGACTATTAACACTTTGCAGTTGTTTTCTCAAAGCAATCCTTGGAATGACCCTCACAGTCCTTGTTCAGACACAGCCATGTCAGCTTTGGAAAGTCACAGGAGGACATGAGGGACTTGGATTCCTCTGCTGGTACACCAGAAAAGTCAGATTGTAAAGACATGCAGGACATGCCTGTTCACAAAGAGTGTTTGATGTCACATGCAAACACCACCAGATGCCTGCATAAATACTTTCAAAGTGTCTCATATGGCAAAGTCCATATATATGCATATAACACGTAACATCAGCTGTAAACAATTACTTGCCTTGTGCATTGCTAAATAAAATATACCCTCCCATTTTAACTATATATATTATATATATAAAACATTATATTTCTGATCTGCAGCTGTTAAATCTAGTTGATGAGAACAGATTACTGCTCATTCATATCTTTTTGTACTAATCTCCCCTCTCCAAAAGGTTTCGTTCCTAATTTTGCCATGCTGATGACGTTACTGCAGGTTGCTTCCAATTTACTGAAATCAGATACTGAGTATTTTGCTGTTGTTTGCTTCTGACTCTTTCTGAACATGCCTTGCACTTGGTTCACTTTGTTTTCTGGCTGGTCTTCAGCACCACCTGGTGTCTGACTTGTTTCTTGTTTGTTCTGTAAAGAAATTTATTTCAAACAGCATAAAGTAACATTATAATGGAAGTGCATTTAGCAATTAGGGAAAATAATATGATTATTCTTTTGCTGTAGCAAAACCTTCAATTTTAGCTAGGATGAGAAGATTAGTGTCTGATGACGACAAAAGCCTTAGAAAACAAAATTCAGAAACTTCTAACATAGTACGAGAACCTAATGACTCAGTTATGCAAACTACCTAGATGAATACCTCAATTACTATGCTAGGATATTCTAGGGAAGAAACTATGTCTAATAAAATCCATTTATAAAATGCAGGAGGAAAATGTGTAATGAAGTTTGTAATAAATTCTAGACAGATTAAATTATTTTCATTGTTTTAATGTATTCACAGAACCTAAGGCTTCCCATTATATCTGTACACACACCTCTGGTTAGTTCTGCAAGCTGTGGCACCCACTGACTTGCAAAGGCAGTGCACCTGGCTTATGGCAAAACAGAAAGTACAGACAGAACAGTACTGAAATGTAAGTAATTGGAAAATTAGGTACTAAAGTAATCTATTGCTGTGGTTTCCTAATGCTTCACAGAAGCCATCTGTACCAGTTTTGGCTGATGACGCCTATGTAACTTAGATCAAAGTTACAAGGTGCTTATATAACTTGAGTTATAAGATATCAATATAACCTAAATAGTGACTTTTTATATATCAGTATAACCTGATATATCTATATAACCTAATATCAATATAACATAAATCATGACTTTTTATATATCTCTATAACCTGAATCATAACTTTTTATACAATGCAATTGCTAGTATATGGTTAACTAATTTCTAAATGCTGAATAGAAAAAAAAAGAAGAAAAAATTCGTCAGGTGGATATCTTTAGAGATAGGTAAGTATAGCTCTAATGAAAGATTGAGTAGTGCAAAGCCAATTAGCCACAGGCCAGAGAATTTAGGCTGGTTAAGACCAGACAGACCAAGGAACACCATGACTGTGCATGCTCTGAAGACAAAGTTGGAAAATTCAGATGCTAAGAAGACCTCGGAACCCTTCACCAAAGACCCTCAATGACCCCTGAATTGGGGAGACACAAGTGCAGTGCAAAAGAACTACCTAACAACCATGAGCTCGTACTATGTAAATTAATTCTGGTGTATGTGATGATATTGCAGTGACATAGTGATGCTAAGCAGTATAAATATATATTACTTTAAAAATATACCACAGCACAGACAAGGGGGGGTGAGTTAGGTGGAGATATCCTCCTCACCACCAGCACTGCAATAAACAGACACCTCTAGCTCTATAGGCATTGGTCTGTGGGGATTTCTTTTCAGCCTATCTTTCAGGCATCTCTGAGATAGTTAATTTTCATAGTAGTAGCTTGTAGGGTGCTGCATTTTGCATTTTTGACTAAAACAGTATTGGGAACATTGGGTTGGGATGCTTTAGCTAATGCTGAATAGGTCTTGCACAGCATCAAGACCTTTCCTGCTTCTCATGCTGCCCTGACATTGAGCAGGCTGGGGGTGCACAGGAATTTGTCAGGGGACACAGCTGGAACAGCTGGTACAGCTAAGCCCAACTGACTAAAGGGATATCCCAGACCATATGACACTGTTCTCAGCAATAAAAAATGGGAGAAGGAGGGGGCATTTGGAGTTACGGTGTTTTTCTTCCCAAGTCACTGTTGTGAATGATGAAGCCCATCTTTCCTGGAAATGGCTAAACACATGCCTGACAATGGGAAATAGTAAAACAATTCTTTATTTTTCCTTATGTTTATTTCAACTCCTGATCTTCTCACCCTTCTGATTCTCCCCCCGATCTTGCTACACGCAGGAGAGAGTAAGTGGCTGTGCGGGCTTGGTTGCTACAGGAGTTAAACCAGGCCATACCTTAGATACTCCTTTCACAGGGACAAACACTTCAGGGCTACACTTTTTCAACTGGCTCCATGTAACAGACCTCTCAAAGCCCGGGGAGAATTTTCACTGGTATTCCACTGGTATGGAAACAAAGTTTTTGTTTCTCTCTGCACGGCATCTTTCTGAGTGTGCTTTTTCACAACAGAAACACAAGGCCCAGGACAGAGGTATCTCTGCTACATTAGCCAGCCTGTTACATCCTGATTAGAATAAACCGTGCTACTAGAAGGATCCACCTACTTTCACACCCACTTCTGGTATAAGGGAGCATCCGGCAAAAAGTAAAAGCTGAGGAATTATGTCTGTCCAAGCCTCCGGCTATTTTCAGCTCAGGCCATTTCCCAAACCTGATGCAGCCTGCTACTTCAGTAGCCATGGATTACATTCTCTTGGAAGCACTTGCTCAGTCTTCCGTGAGACCTGTGTAAACTCTGCATTTGCAGCAGCCTTTGCCGACTGCTCCTGTGGCTGGACAAATGATTCCCCCCGCTGCTTCCAGCCGTGGTCCTGTTACTTTCCTGTAGTGGCCCGAAGGTGCTCACTCAGAATCACAGGCCCAATTAGGTTGTAAAAGTCCTCTGAGATCGAGTCCAAGCTATGATCAAACACCACGGCACCAAGCGCCACGTCCAATTTTTCCTTAAACACCTCCAGGGATGGTGACTTCCCCACCTCCCTGGGCAGCCCATTCCAACGCCTAATGACCCTTGTGAAGAAATTCCTTCTAATGTCCAGCCTAAACCTCCCCTGGTGCAGCTTATGACTATGTTCTCTTGTTCTGCTGCTGGTTGCCTGAGAGAAGAGGCCGAACCCCAGCTAGCTGCAGCCTTCTCTCAGCCAGTTGTAGAAAGCGAGAAGGTTCCCCCTGATCCTCCTTTTCCCCGGCTCCCTCAGGCGCTTCTTACAGAACTTGTGCTCCAGCCCCCTCATCAGCTTTGTGGCCCCTCTCTGCACAAGGAGGAGGAGCCTGTAACAGTCCGTGACCACCTCCCTTCCCAGCCCACGCCGCTCCCCAGGCTAAGCAGCCCCAGTTTACACTGCCCTTTTCCCGGCCGGGCACCCCCCCTGGTCCCGGAGCCCCGGAAGCGGAAGCGGCTCCCGGCGCTCCGTGTGCGGCGGCGGCCGAGGCGGAGCCGGGGTCTGAATGGAGGCGCCGCGGGCGAGGGGCCGCTGAGCGCCCCGGGGCCGCCCCGCACCTGCGCCCCCTCCCCGCCTCCCTCCCTTCCCCCCGGG
>VWZP01008070.1:490165-696363 GCA_013396995.1 Dicaeum eximium | reverse complement strand
CCATGTCCTACAACAAGATCCCGCCGCGCTGGCTCCACTGCCCCAGGAGGGGACAGCCCGTGGCAGGTGAGCGCCCGGCCCAGACCGGCCCTGCCCGGCCCCGGGGCGGCCGTGGGGCGGCAGCGGGCGCGGGCGCGGTCCCGGTCCCTACGGCGCTCCGCTGCCCGCCGGTCCCGCTCTTCCTCATCGCCGGGGGCCGCCGCGGTCTCTCGCTCTCTGTCCCGGCCGGAGCTCTTTGTCCCGGGGCGGTGCAGTGTTCCACCCCGAGCTCCAGGCCGGTGTTTTGTCCAGGCNCCGCCCGGGCCCCGCCATGTCCTACAACAAGATCCCGCCGCGCTGGCTCCACTGCCCCAGGAGGGGACAGCCCGTGGCAGGTGAGCGCCCGGCCCAGACCGGCCCTGCCCGGCCCCGGGGCGGCCGTGGGGCGGCAGCGGGCGCGGGCGCGGTCCCGGTCCCTACGGCGCTCCGCTGCCCGCCGGTCCCGCTCTTCCTCATCGCCGGGGGCCGCCGCGGTCTCTCGCTCTCTGTCCCGGCCGGAGCTCTTTGTCCCGGGGCGGTGCAGTGTTCCACCCCGAGCTCCAGTCCGGTGTTTGTCCCGGACCTGACTCCCGTCGGGCGGCTGTTCTCTTCTAAGCCCGGCCCGCAGCAGCGCTTTGCCTTCAGCGCCGGGCTCGCCCTCCCTTCGGCCTGTGCCCCCTCTGACCCGGACTCGCCCCGGCCTCACCAGAGGTACAGGGCTGCGGGCCCTCTCCTGGCCCCCGGAGCCTTAATGCTGGGCTCTCGCTTCGCACTGGCTCAGTTTCGGGCTAAAACTTTTCCTATCTGTCACATCTGATGAGAGAGGCGACAGCCAGGCGTGCAGAAAGTGCCATGCTGGAGCTACTAAGTTGATCAAAGCATTGCAGCATTTTTCGTAGAAGAAAAATCTAAGAGACCTCAGCTTGTTCAGTCTCGAGAAGAGATGACTGAGAGGGGGTCTCATTAATGTGTATAAATACCTAAAGGGGGGGGGGTCAGAAAGATGGAAGCAGGCTCTTCTCACTGATGCTGAGCAGTAGGACAAGAGGCAATGGGCAGAAACTGATGGACAGGAAATCTCACCTGAACATGAGGAAGAACTTCTTTCCTGTGTAGGTGACTGAACTGAACAGATTGCCCTGAGAAATTGTTGAGTCTCCCTTACTGGACATATTCAAGAGCCATCTGGGTGCAGTCCTATGCAATGAGCTGTAGCATGACTCTGCTTTGAGCACCGAGGTTGGACGAGATGACCCTCTGTGGTGCCCTCCACCCTGACCAATTCTGTGATACCAGTCCTCTGTGCAGCCTCTTCTGTGTTTGCTTCTCTTTTTTCCTGGATGCTCTGAAGTCTTATCTGTGTCAATTTGTGATTCCACTGACTGACAGTGCCCTTCCAGTCACCAGTGTGCTCCTGAGTTCATTAGCTCCTGAGTTCTTTAGTGTTGTACTCCAGTGTTACACTTGTATTTCAGGGTTTGTCAGTGGTTGTTGTCCTCTTGGATATTCTTGTGTATAGTGCACTGTCTTTCTTGTTACTTGGTATCCAGTCTTCTGGCATAGAGTGGCAGTGAATTCAGTTTCATCTAAACACACATTTTTGATTGTGTGTTAACTATCCTACTGACTTCAGGTGAATGTTTCCTCTGCTGCCTGGGATGAGATAAAGTAAGCAAACATCTCTCTTTTCAGTTTCTCAAGTTCTTCTTTATAATGAAAGCAGTTCCAACCCCCAGTTGCTGTTTTTTTTTTCTCCAGTGTTTTCTAGTTTTCCCTCCTGTCATATCCCTCTCTGTGATGATGTAAAGGTATGTTTTCAAAATACATGTGCTACTCAGTGTGTTATCTAAACTGGCACTGTGCCATGACATTCTTAATTGTTACAACTCTGTTTTCTATCCCACATTTCCACATCATCTTACTTTTTTGATGGCAGTTAGTTGTGAAATGGAAGACACTGATGACTATATTTAGAACCTGGTGAGACATCTCAGTTGGTTTAATCCTCAGTAATCATCAACATGCAGTATTTGGCATTGATCAGTATTTAACATCAGTTGTTCATTTTGTGGGTTACTGGTTTCCCTCAAGTTTCTTATACTTCTCTGAACTTGGCTCAGTTAAATAACAGTGTTGTTGGATTGTTCATGTCCATTATCTCTTTCTCCTGATCATGGCCACACACATTATTTTGTATCTAATGAGAGAGATTTGATAGCCTAAGCCTTTGGCCATGACAAAAACAGACTAATGATTCTTTATGCTGTGTTTTTCTTCTCAGCAAGTTCTTGATCTCTGTTAGTTGTGGCTTTTGTGTGTCTGTCTTTTGAGCCATGGTTTCTCAGAAATAGCAACCTAGAGTAAGCACGAATGAGGGTCATCAGTGTGTCATCTGCTGTGCCATCACTGCTTGTGTGTTTGTTTATTCAGGAACTGCAAGGTAATTATTTTCTATTTTACGTGATCATGCACAGGAAGTCAATGCACAGTAAAAACCTGAAAATGCTTGGCTCATTTCTTTGGGTGCTTTATCATGATGTGTTCTCATTCGCCTGATTTTTAGTTTTTTAGTGTGAACAACTTACCAGAAGTAATGGTATGCCATTGGTCTTCCCTTTTTTGTTGTTTTGCATTCAAAGACATCTAGCAGTTTTATGGGAGGGAATTTTTAGGGTTTAATTGATGTTGGTACTATCTCCCAGATTTGTTACATTCTAGTTTTAATTAGTGTTTAAATCAGATTTCTAAGCACCTGTATGCAACTTTTTTTCCATCTGATGGTATTAGTAATAGTGTTGCTAAGCAAGGTATGTATGGCTTCTGTGGGCTCATATTCATTGAGTGTTTGATCATGATGCTCTTGTCTCATGGCTGTGGCGTCTAGAATTTCTAAATGACCTCAATGCAAGTACTATTGAGGCCTGAAACTCTGCTGTTGGTGAGATTGGGTTCATTCAGGTTAACAGGGCTCTTTATCCTGGACAGGGTGAATTCATCTGTCTCCCATTATTTTCCAATTCACTTCTTAAAATACTGGTAGTTTTTTGCCACTTTCTGGTTTTATGGTACAGCAGTTCCTCAGAATCGCACATTTTCACATTTATTGCATTGTAGTGGAGCTTCAGTCATTTAGATGAAAAGAGCTTTCTCTGAATGCTTAGATCAGAAGTGATGAGGTTGCTTCAGCCTTACTGCCTTGGCATCACCATCTCAGCAGGTATCTGCTTTTCATGACCACGGAAAACCCATTCTCTTGGCCATTTTGCCATGGAAAGTGCTAGCAAGATACGGAAGAAAAGGCACGAGAAGTGTCTCAGCAGTGTTTTCCAGCCTCCTCCTACTGATGCATGTTAGTTAATCTTGTTCTAGACACACATACAGCATGCAGAACTGTGGGATATTATGGAAAGCATCTATATTGCATATAAGAAAGCACCTTAAATAAGAGTAATGCTTCTGGTTCAGGAAATTTCTGAGCTATAGCTTGTTGTAATTTGGGAGAATAATCTGATGATGAATTATCATTGTCATTGTTTTACTCTTTCCTAGTTGCCTATTACTGGCTTGTGTTGGTGATGACATACTAAGTGAAATGGATGCTTTGATCCAGCACAGTTCTCTTGAGTCAGAAAACTGTTACTTTTTAGAGATACTGTTTTTTTTAATTGTGGATTTTACTGTTTAATTTTATTCCCTTAACCTTAGTTGCTTTACCCAGTCTAGCCTTCCTAATCAATGCTCAATCTAAACATACCATGGTCATACATAATTATGTATGTTATGTTTTGAGTTGATAGGTTCATGTCACAGAAAATTGGCAAGTTAAGAGTATTTTTTTTCACTGGCATGCTCTAGAATTTAGATTTGAAGATAAAAATTGTGACAAAGTTAGAGCATGTACATGTAGAAAATGTGATGTCTTACATTGTTATGTTTGATTTCCCTCAGATTTATTCGCTTGATTGAGCAGATAAATTGGGCTCTTATTTTTAGAATTTTTACCTGTTTTTCAGCCTAAAGAAGTACTGTCTGTTAGACAGGTAACTAATTTGGAAAATTGTTTTTAATAGCCACTTTCCAAAACTATTTGACAAATTTGAACTTAATTGTGGAAGTAGGTAATCATCAGTTGTCAGGGTTCCAGTAACGTTTTGAAGTTAATTTGGAAATCCTATTGAGGAGCTACAATTAGTGTCATAATGTAGTTTAGGTACTTGAATGACTTGGGATGCTTTGATACTCATGTGAAGTATCACTTGCTACTGTTGGATCACCCAATTCAGCAAATGATTTTTTTAATTTTCAAAAGCTTATGCATGGAGGCTTAAGTTGAGTTGCAGTCAGCTGTTACGGCATCACTTCTTTAGCATAAGATGTAAGGCAAAACTGTAGAAGAGGCAGTAGCTACTGCCTCCTCTACATTTGTCCATATTGCTCAAAAAGTTTAGAAATCTTTTTAGAACTAAAGCTTGGATTTTTGGTAGCTTGATGACACTTAATTAGAGGTTTATATGCACACAGGGAAGGAAGATTTTCAAGCATCTCTACAAAAACCAAATTGAAAATTTTCCAGGTAGAGAAGAAGAAACTGGAATTTATAGAAGTTGAGCAACTAAATAGTTCCAAGCATCAGTGTTTCAGCTTTGGAAGTCATAGTAAATGGGCTCTATATGAAATATTCATCACTTCCACAGCTGTCTGTAGGCATTCAAATGCTGCAGGGGGATGCTGACTAGACTACTTTGTCTGTCTTTTCCTGTCAGTGAGCAAGAATGTATTTTCGTTGCTCAAAAATAAATCAGAGTGCAAATCAGACACTAAAGCAAGGTTTGCTACTAGGAAGAGAATGAACATGTTCATTTTCTCTTTCTGAAGATGGAGAACAGGAGAGCCTTCTGTGCAATGGTACAGTCTCATATCAGGTGCTACAGGAAACAATTGTAACCTCCAGGCACTTTTCCCACTCTTCTTTCCCCAGCAGCTTGTAAAGGATGGTGGTTTTCTTATGTAGCCATTGACTCTTTCATCAGTGCAGCTCCTATTCTTGAGTGCCTCTGTTAAAAAAGCTTTGTTACATTCTTCGTGTTCCATAATGAAAGAAGATGTGTTAGTATGGGTGTGACAAGTAGCAAAGTCAAAAAACTTTCAAGCACAATGTTGTTTTGCAAAAATTAGGGTGATGATAGATTTTTGTGTTAGATCATGTAAATTTGTGATTGGCATAATCAGTCTGTAGAGAGGAGTATTACAAGTTAAAGTGGAATAGTGCTGAAGGTGACAAGGAACACAAAGAAGCAAGAAAATTAAATAGTTGAACATTTACCGTGAGTGTTGATTGTGTGACAGAATAACTCTCCTTTTAGCTGTAAATTTTGGAACGGTCTCAGACAGGTGAACAGTGAAGCTGTTTCTCATGTTGCTCACTAACATCTAACCTGAGCTAACCAGTTGCATAAAGCTTCATAGTTTCCACATCTGTCTGTCTTCTGTGGTTTCTAATGTCTATTTCATGGAAGATAGATGCTTATTTGAGACTATACAGTGTGTTGCTAAAATTTTTTTGCAGGGGTCTTTGTTATATTTGCAAGTACTGAGTTTAAATTTTCTATATTCTCTTGTGCTGTAGCTCTCCCAACTTAAATCACAGTAAAAGCTAGCAGAAAATGTTAAATTACTCCATTTTAGGTGAACTGATCTGTATGTCCTTTAAACTTACTTGTGAATTCTGAGAACTCATAACTAAGAAATATTCCAATTTACTGTTGACAATACTGTATCTGCAGTTATTTCTTGTTTAAGATGAATGTCTAAAACTGCTCAGCATGTTGCTTTGAAATGCTAAGTTGTAACTGTACATATGCATAAAATACTGTAAAATTTTATTATCTTTCATAGGGAAGTTTTTACCTTTGAAGACAATGTTAGGACCAAGATATGATGAACAGGTTGCTGAAGAAAATCGTTTTCACCCTAGTATGTTATCCAACTACTTAAAGAGTCTGAAGGTAAAGTTAAATTTTCTAATAATTTAAACATTGCTTTCATTTTTACTCAGGTGTTGCTTTTCAGATCTAAGGAAAAAGTTGTTGATGACTTTGTTTGGGACACCTGTACAGAAAATTTTCTTTGTTTATTTACATTTCCAGGTCTCCTCTGCAATGAATGGATTTCTGAAAGTGTTTTCTTACAGGTTAGAATTCTTGAGAATAAACAAACCCAACTCCCTCAGCTGCTCCTCATAAGAGACCCTTCCCGAGTCTTGTTGCTCTTCTCTCTTCACTGTCCAGCACCTCAATTTCCTTCTTAAAGTGAGGGGCCCAGAAATCAGCACAGCACTCGAGGTGTGGCCTCACCAGTGCTGAGTGCAGGGAGCTGATCACTGTCCTGGTCCTGCTGGCCACACTGTTGCTGATACAGCCCAGGTGCCACTGGCCTTCTTGGCCACTTGGGCAGCGCAGCGTTGGCTGATAGGGGCCAGCTGTCAGCCAGCACCCCCTGTGTCCCTTTCTGCCGGGCAGCTCTCGAGCCACTCCTCCCCCTGCCTGTAGCACTGCCCGGGGCTGCTGTGACAGGACCCTGCACTTTGCGTTATTAAACCTTGTGGCATCCACCACTACAGACTTGTGGTTCTGGCCCACTCCTTCATTCTCCATTACTATCTGTGTGCTTCAGTTTGTATGTTGTTCTGCACTGTAGCACAACTGTGACAATAAAGGTGGGGAACAGGACCTTTCCAGCCTTTCATGCAGGTCTCTGTAGTGTTGTGGCCAGTCTGGTGCATCTGGAGATTTGGAAAATGGGATTTTTGCCTCTGCCGGGCAAAGAAAGGTCTACCACCTAATTAACTTAATTGGTTATTAAACTTTATATAGAAGTTTAGTGCCATTTGTTTTGATTGTGTCTGAGATGAATCATGCAAGTGATGTTTTTTCTGTGGGGTTTTTCATTATTTTTTGCTGTTGATGCAGGTTAAATTAATTCTGCATTTGTTTAACAGTATCAGACCTGAAACATCAGAAGAATTAGGTGACTAAAAGATGGGAATCCTCATTTTATTAATCTTATTTCGGCTTAGGTATGAAGTAGAGGGTGAACTACTCCCTGTAGCAGTGGTAGGATTACCTGTGCAGTAATGTGATAAGAGAGTGTGATCAGTGAAGCATATGTGCCTGTTCTCAGTGCTTGAACTGATAGGATTTTTCTTGTTGGAGTTCTTGCATCTGTGCTTTTATGATCCGCTCTAATCACAGAGGATCAAACAGAACTATCTGTGAATAAAATGGTAAGAATCCTGAGGTTCAAAATATTTCCTAAAACAAGATTAAAACCAAATGAAGTTAAATGTTGATACCAAAAAATGGATGTAGTTTTTTTAACGGTAAAATAAACAAAGAGAAAGAGACAGAAATAGAAAAAAGAGGTGGGTGGGGCACAGAAAGAGTGACAGAGACAGATTAAATAGAAACAGATCACCCTTCCATGGGTGCCAATGACATCTTGCTGCTCCCCTTCATCTGGTCTTCTTGGTGGGGGCGTCCCCCACCACAAAATATAGAATCCAGTGGATTAATATACATTTGGGCAAGGTGGGAATGCCCAGGTTCCTCCCCTGAGCTGGGGAAAGTTTGACACTGCCCTTTGCAAGGCTCTGTGTGAGTTGCATCATTTCGCATCATGAGCAATGCTCTGGTGCAGGGTCTGGGGAACGATTCAGGGGGCCTTTGATGAACCATGACATCCCCTCTGCTGCCCCTCCCAGGAATGTCCTGTAGATGTGGCATTCCAGGGGTGGGGATCCCCACAGCTGAGCTAGTCTGTGCAGGGCATTCACTGCCTCTGCCTGGAGGCTACACAGCCAAAACCTCTCCTCCTTCCTCCCTCCCAGGTTGGGGGAGAGTCTGTGCAGGCCTGGCAGCAGATAAGCCTGGAGCTATGGCTCCACCCTGAAGCTGCTGGGCTTAATCCTCCAGTAGAAGTATTGTCCCCCAGCCCAGACCTGAGAATAGTGTCACTTTTACCTTATCTCAGATCAGCTTACAGTCCAGGGCCTCAGTCAGGGAGCCCAGCCCATTCAGTGTGAGCTTTGGTGATGCAGCTTTTATTGGTGTAGTTTCATTATACAGTTTTCATGGACGAAAATCCTTAATAAAAATGTTTAATGTAATATTTCAGTCTCTGACATGTGCATCTAAATTCTACTTCAGTTCCTCTTTTATGTATTATGTTATTTTTGACTCTGACTGGATTTGATAGGCATACCTAGAAATTTTCCCAAATCAATCTTATTCATGTTTTAAAGCAATTTAAAATTCTGTGTATATTCTGAAGTTACAGAGAACTCCACAACCTTACTCAGAATTTCTAAATGCTTGCCTCCTTAGTGATTTCCCACCAAAAAGAAATAATCATTGTGAGACTTTGTAACCTTTCCAGTAGTCACATCTATCAGTTCTGTTGTAATGCTGCGAATTCATGTCTTGAGTGACATCAGATTATTAGAATTTGGTAGTAAAATTAGTAGCATGAGGATCCCCACTTATATTTTGGTTATTTTGATTAACAAGAAGAATACAGAATTTCTCTCAAACTCTCTTTTCTTGTAAAATCTATTACAATGTATTGGATCCTGGCGTTGTTGATGAGTGTTTGCTATTTGAAAATACATATTTCTTTTTTATTTGCCAAGTTATGTAGTGGTTACTGGAGTACTCTATTTGTAGATTAGCAGTTTACCAACAGGCCAGCAATGAAATATATATGTGAAATTGAGGAGCCCTGTAAGAGTGAGTTTTCCCACCCAAAATGCAAATAGTTCACTGTGCATCGTTCTCATAATTTTATTGCAGTGTTTTTTTTACTACTAATATTTTGCAGAAGAATTACTTCTGAAAGCTGGTTATTATTTAAGTCCATATAATTTAGCTCCCAAATAAAAGACTTCAGCAGAAACCTTTACATCTGGATTTCTGTAACAGAGAGATATTGCTGTAACCACACATTTTTGAAGGTACTGGTTTATCATTTAAGACAACATCTGTCTGGATGGAACTGTCTGTAACAAGCTTCCTGTGTGATTCCTTTTCTCATGGAGCTGGTTGCTGAAAATCTGAATGTTAGAAACTGATTTGATTAGCTGTGGCAGCCCCATTTTTCTTCTGATTGCCAATATTTGCATAGTATCTTAATGTTCTCTTAAATGAATTGCAGGAGCAGTTGGTGACAACATGAATAATTTTTTTAAAAATTTATTTCTTGAGTAGATAGGTTAGTACAGTTTATGCTTTATACAGGTGGATTTATTTCTGTCACAAAGAGCTGGGACATTAGTTAACTCAAATGTTTGGGTAATTAGTATGCTTAAGTTACAGAATTCCTATTAATTACTTACCAATTTTAAGCCACATTATTGTTTTCACAGATACATTCAATCACTGATCTGAATGATTTTCCTTGAATAAGAAAGGAGAAAAAAGTTCCTGAGACTGGAGTGAATTCAGTGTATTGTAGTATGCTCTCTCCTTTTTGGGGAGGGTGTTTTCAATCTCCAGTGTCTAAGGAGAACCTTCTGGGGTCATACTAGCAAAGCCCATTTTATTGCACAGCAGCAGAAGAGCACATGCATAAGGCATGTGCTCTTCTGGAGATATCTGGAATGTGAGGAAGTGAGGGGAAGGTTTTTATTTTGTTCCAGTGGTACTGGTGGGTTTTTTGCATAGATTTTTTGAAAATCATAGTTGTATACTTTGATATGTTGTATAATCCCTCTCTTCTTTAAAAATTTCTTTGTCATTTTCTTGTGCTTTGCACTCCCTAAATTGTAATGTGTTATGTGCAGTCAATCCCATGGACTGAGAATGCAAATGATTAGGCTTTCTGTAAAGCAGGAAAACTGCTTTCAGGCGTTATATGCTCTGTACATCATAAATGCTTTATAGCTTTGGATGAATTAGACTCGATGCCTATTTGCCTTACTGCTCCATGAAGTGTGTGAGGAACAGTGTCACTTCACATGAGCTTCACTTGTATATGATTGAAATGATCTGTAATAATGGCAAAAGAATAGCAAGTGAGAAGTCCTACAGGCCTGAATTAAGTAGTCGTGGAGACATTTGCAAAATGCTGTAGGGAATGGAGAGGGAGGAAAGTAATCATTGAATTAATTGCCTTTGTATAATTCCTACAGAATTAATCAATGTCTAGGATGCTGTCTCCATGCTTAGCAGCTCAATTGACACTTCATATTTTAAGTTTCGGGTGATGTAACATTGCTTTCAGGTGGATCCCCTGGTGAGGCGGTTTGTATTTCTGCAAAACACAGTAATAAGAGAAATAAAGTATTCTGAATACAATATGCAAAGTTGACAATGAGAAATTCAGAACTGGTCTGGATATGGCTTCAGAAGTTTAAAGCTATTGACATAACATCATGATGCTTTTTTGTATTTATTGAAGTAATATGAAAGTACATAAGTATTACAAACATATATCATCAGAAGTTTGAATATCATAGAGAGCTGTCTCTGTAGATAATTGGAAATTTTCCCTTTAAGGGGCTACTAAACAACATATTCATGTGAAATAGCCATTTCTGAACAGTATTCTAGTTATAATTGGATTTTACCTTCATTGTACCTGAATTGTTTGGAAATGGTGTTTTACTTTGTAATTCTTCCAACTGGACTGCTAAATTATTGGCAGTCTGTTAGTTCTACCTGAAAGTATGACATTGAGTTTTTTGTCCAAAAAGCAATTGCTTGCACTTACAAGACAGGAAACCAGAAATACTTTCTTTTCTCAGGTGTGTTAGTGAGCTTTTTTTGCACAGTAAAACTGGTAGGTTTGTTGTTGGAAATTTTGTTTGGAACAAGGATCAATAGGATATCATTTGATACACTGTGTGTTTTGTGCCACCTAGTGGAATTCTGCTTTCCATCCTTCTTGAAAATGTAGTAATTTCCACAAGGCTCTTTAAAAGACCTATTTTCCAGCTATAAAAACAAACACTAAAAAACTCAGGTGATGCACAAGGGGACACATTAGGGTAGAGTGGGCAAGGCATCCTGGATTCAGGTACGTCTGAGTAGTTGACACTGACACCTTAGCTGCTGACAGTATGTTTGAATATCTGCAGTTGTTTTTCATTTTAGCTTTAAATGAGATGTTTTTAAGAATTCAATTAATTTGGTTAATTTTTAAACTTGAAAATGTGTTCATTCTTTTGCATTGTTTTGCACTGTAACAGGTAAATTAATATGAGTTATTTTTTCTGAGAGATTACTTACATGTAAGTCTCAGTAGTTAATTTTTCTTATGGTACTTTCACTGTGCCAGTGTTTAGTATTGTTCTGCTTTGCATAAGAGCACTTGATTCCATCATGTTTGTCTTTTTAGCATGTTAAAATAATTCTTTACCAGACTTTCCTGCTGTTAGCAGAATTTTCTTATTTAGAATCATTGGTTGGAGCAAACTGAAGTTTTTGAATTGATGACTAGTGCTAATTTAGACACCAGCTTTCACAAATAAATGCAGATGTCTGTAATGGTGGTAAAATACAGATTTTATAAACAAATACAATATTTAATTATTTTTAGACTTACAAATGTAGCTTGTGGTTGCTTTTAATTAATATGTTTTTATACGTTTAGTATTTATGCACTGGTATTTGAACCACATATCTAAGTTTATTTTTAATTTGCTTTTGTTTTTTAGGTTAAAATGGGCTTGCTGGTAGATTTGACCAACACCACTAGATTTTATGACAGAAATGATATAGAGAAAGAGGGAATTAAATATATAAAGCTCCAATGTAAAGGGTAAGCTGTGTGCACTTTTTAATTATTTCTTTGGCTTTTAATTTGAAAAATCACACTGAGGAAGTTTTTTTTCATCCTTTTCCTTTTCCCCCAGGTGTCTCCTAATCCATGTGTTCTTGTGTTTTTCAGGCACGGTGAGTGCCCCACACCTGAGAATACAGAAACATTTATCCGCGTATGCGAACACTTCAGCGATAAGAATCCTTCAGAGCTTATAGGTACATCCTATAGCCATCATATGCCTATCATTAGTTTTTATTCTTAATTTGTTTCATGTTTGCTTTTAACTGCAGTCTCTTATTCTTAGAAGTCCAAGCAAAGGAATTTCCTGAGTACAGCATTTAAGCATATATAAATTTGATTGCTTTTACTGCAAAGTGAGTATGTTTCTTTTTTTTTTACAGAAAGTAGTATGTTTCTGCATCCTTCCGTTTGATAACAGCTGTTGACTTAATGCAGAAAATTATACAGGCCTAAGAGCTGTCTACAAGTACATGATATTTTGATACATGATACAAAATACATGGTACAAATACATGATATTTTATTTATGATATTTGCACTGTGTTTTGTAACTTCTGCTGATACAAATGCAAGTTATGTATTGTGTTGACGTTTGGCAGTCTCGTTTACTGGAAGTCATATTTGGTAACTGAATTATCAGAGATTCTTTAGCAACTATCACAAAACTGGTAGTAGATATTAGGCTAAGTTTTTCTTCTGTGGTATACTGTCTTGCAGTGAATATTTGAATGTTCTAAGCATACATTTTTTTACTCAGAGAGAAGTAAGTTCTGAGTTTACTATGCATCCCTTCTAGTTTTAGTTAAAACCATTTCACTCTGATTTTTGTCAGTCATATTAATGTTCGTCTCTATCTGCTAACTATCAGAGACAAGAAATTACTTTGCAGGTGAGTTTCCAGAGTCAGAATGGGTGTTGTCCTCCATCCTCTTGGATGATAATTTTGCAGCCTTGTTGAATCTGAGTGTCTATGTGACTTAGGAGTACATGGAACAGTTGTTTGTGCAGGTGTCATTGCTAAGAGCTTGGTAAACTAAGCTGGTATGTTCATGCAGTTTAGGATTCATCCACATACATGGTAGGGTAGCTGAAGTTATTGGAAGGGACCTGTGGAAGTAGCTACTCAGTTGCCCTTCTTTAGAACAGGGCCAGCTAAAGCAGCTTCCTCAGGACTATGCTCGTTTGGCTTTTGACCAGCCTCTAAGCTTGGAGACTCCACAACTTTTTCTGGCAGCCTTTTCCAGTGTTTTTTCTTACAATATACAGGTGTTTTTTTCTCACATTGAAACAGAATTTATTTCAATTTGTAGCCATTGCTTCTTGTTCTGTTGTAGGGTGCAATACCACTGAGATTTTTTTTTTTGAGTACTTGAGAGATTTAATTTGGTCATACATTTTTTCACCTAGTTTTCTTTTAGATGCTTGTTTACTTCTTTATGACACACAGAATGCAGTTTAATTTGAGACTGTGTGGTTTAATTTCAGCCAGCAGCTGCTCACTCACTTCTCCACTGGTGGGGCTGGGGAGAGAAGTGGAAGGGTGAAGGTAGAGAACCCAGGAGTTGAGACAAAGACAGTTTCATAGGGAAAGCCAAAGCTGCTCACACAAGCAAAGTAAAGCAAGGAATGAATTCGCTGCTTCCCACGGGCAGGCGGGTGTTCAGCCATCCCCGGGAGAGCAGGGCCCTGTCACACCCAGCAGTGACTTGGGAAGACAAATGCCATCTCTTTGAATGTCCCCCCATTCCTCCTTCTTCCCACTCTATGCACTGAATATTCTATGGTCTGGAATGTCCCTTTGGTCAGTTGGGGTCACCTGTCCTGGTTGTGTCTCCTCCCAGCTTCCCAGGCACCCCTAACTTCCTCACCAGCATGGCAACATGAAAATCAGAAAAGGCCTTGGCTCTGTGTAAGCCCTGCCCAGTGATAACAAAAACATCTCTATATCATCAACCCTTTGTTCAGCACAAATCCAAAATACAGCCCCACATCAGCCACTCTGAAGAAAATTAACTCTACTTCAGGTGAAACCAGGACAAAGACCTGTGTGTTCTTCTGTCAATGGTAACACAACTCCATGGTTTAAAAAATGAGGAACTGCTAAATGGGAGTTAGTGGGACCAGTCAGCAACAGTATTTTAAAACTTACACCAGAAGGAAGATACTGTTGATCCCACTCACTTTTCTTTTAGCAATTCCTTGTTTTCAGTCTCCTTTTGCAGTTCTTCCACTTGGTCCTCCAATAATATTTTAGAACTCAAAATAGTGGTTATTGTCAGCAATTTATATAGTGCACAGATAGTATGGTGGTCTGCTATAAGCAGCAGACCCATTCAGTTGATATTTCAACTTATAAAATGCCATTTTTAGTGTTGAGTCACTAACTTTTTGGCTTTGATGAATTGTGGAATGTTATTCCGTGATTTAGATGTTTCACCTCTAGGGGAAAAAAGTCAATTAGAAACAGCCAAGGAGAAAACAGTATGTTGACTAAACTTTTGAAGAATATGTTGTTTCAGCTTTTGTAGTAAAAGAGAAATTTCCCTTTTGTTGATTACTGAAATTTGTCATTTTGGACACTTGTTTCCTCTGAGAGCATCAAAGGGACTGGTGTGGAGGATGTTTATCAAAATTGAAAGCGTTGTACAGCAGTGATAGTACTGCACCCTGTGTGATCTTTCTCTTCAAGCCATTTGGTCTCATGCTGAGATGCTTCTTATCTTTGTCATGTGTATAAAATTATTGACTTAACCTTCTTGGCAGCAGTAACAGCTGCAGGACTTAGTGGTAGCAATTGTGTGCAATTTCGTTCTCAGTGTCACGATGAGATGTGAAAAGAGACTGAAATGTGAATGTCAAGTGATTAAAATTTTCAATTAATCTAGAACAATATAGGAAGGAAATTCTATTTTTGCAGCATGTAAGACCAGGAGTATGCCTGCCAATCTTAAGGAAGTGAGGAAGTGACACGCAAAAAATTTTGCTTCAGCAGAAAGCAAAGGAAAAATGATTGTTAGGAATAAATTATATAAGGAAGCTAAAATTAATTTAATTTGATGCAAGTTACACAGTTTTTAGTATTTTTAAATGGTTATAAATGATGAATCAAAAAAATTCATGGTAATTTTTACTTGGCTTTATCAAGAAGGGAACCTTGGCGGGGCAGGCATAAAACCCTATCCTGTTACAGTTAATACATACTTTTTTTTACCCACTTAAAATTGGTTTGGTTTTTTCATCAGTCTGTTTTTTGTAGGTACTTTGGTTCTCCAGTTGAAAAAGTTTATACTTCAGTATAGAGGAGTGTAAAAAAAGATAGATATTCACATTTTGTTTGAATACGCATCAAGTGAATTGTAACTAACCTTACTTTACTAGCTGTGGTAGAGAAATGAGCAAATTAATTAAAGCTTAAGTGGCTTGCTTCATGGTGTTGTGTTCCAGGTCTTGCATTTTGGGTCACAACAACCCCAGTTAATGCTGCAGGCTTGGGGTGGAGCAGCTGGAAAGCTGCTGGGCAGAGAAGAACCTGGGTGTGCTGGTCTACTCACCCGGAGCCATCTGTGTGCCCAGGTGGCCAAGAAGGCCAGTGTCCCATAGGAGTAGGAAGTGATTGTCCCCTGCTACTTGGCACTGGTGCTCAGGCATTGACATTCTGGAGTGTATCCCTAGAAGGTCAATGGAGCTGGTGAAGGGTCCAGCTCTGTTGGAGTGGCTGTGGGATCTGAGATTGTTTAGCTTGGTGAAAAGGAGGCTCAGGGATGACCTTATCACTCTACAACTGCTTGAAAGGAGACTGTAGCCAGGTGGGGGTCAGTGTCTTTCCCCAGGCAACCAGTGACAGGACAAGAGGAAATGGTCTTAAGTTACACCAGGGAGGTTTAGGACATTAGGAAAATTTTCTTCACCAAAAGGTGAAGTTGTCAAGCACAAGAACAAACTGCACAGGGAAGTGGTTGGGTCCCCATCCGTGGAGGTGTTCAAAAGCTGTGTAGATGTGGCACTTAGGGACAAGGCTTAGTGGTGGACTTGGTAGTGCTGGGTTAATGGTTGGATTCAATGTACTTAAGAGCCTTTTCCAACCTAAACAATTCTATGATTCCATGGTAATAACTGAAAAATGTTAAGAATAATTGCTGTTGATGTTAAGGGAAACTTTAATGATATTTATAGTTTTAAATTAAGTGGGAGGAAGAGGCAACATCTTGCCTGAATCTTTCATGACATTTTTAATAGCACAAATTTTGAGGCTGGTCTGCTTATCACTAGATGGTGCTGTTGCCTTGAGAGAAAAAAAAATGCAATGCATTTGACAGTGTATCTCTCACTGGGGGATGAGTTCATTAAAACAGAGGCTGAAGACTTAATTATTTTTTTCACATTGAAAAGATAAGTAATTCAAGATGATTATATTGTTATATAGTTTTCTTTTTGTAGATTTTTTCCTTTTCAAAACTAGTAAGTCTGGTCTTAGCATGGTAATAGCAAATTTGAAATAGAATTGTGGTCTCTTGGCACCCCTTCCAGTTTTGAGGTAAGGTAATACGAACATGATTTTTTGCCTGATGGTATGAAATGAATGTCATGCTTGTTGAATCCACTAAAAGCTCAGTTAATTAATTTGATTATATTGCCTTCTGACAAGCATTTTAGCAGATTTGTGAATCTTATCTGTATTAGCCATATTTCAATCACATTAAGTTAGTGTTCTTGATTGTGATGAATTGAAGTATCCTATACCCTTGCTGCTGCTAATTTGCAGAAAGAATGTAATAAATTGTCTTTTAGGCTTATGTGCTTTATGTGGTCTGTGCTGCCGTGATGGGAAGGGAGATAACCTTTTAATGTTACAGATCAAGGTGGAAGGATCCAAACCCACACTTCTGATACTAAATATGTTTGTTAAAACCACTTGTAAGTGATTACGCCCTTTTCTTGTCTTTTCTAGGTGTCCATTGTACACATGGTTTCAACAGAACTGGATTTTTGATCTGTGCCTTTTTGGTTGAGAAGATGGACTGGAGGTAACTTTGTGTATTAGTTCCTGGGGATCTGTGGAATGTGGCCAAAGGGCTCTTCAGTATGTTTCACTCATTGTCCTGACAGCTATGCTAATGTACTCACTATTGCTTGTTTTTTAGCTGACTAATAATCTTGAGTAAACAGCCCATATTAACATTTTTCTATCATCCCTTGTTAGCTTAGCCTGTTCCAGTCAAGAATTCCAGGTCTGGTAGGTCAAAAGTCAGCTGTACCTGCTGTGTGTGGGCCTTTAGCAGTGTATATATCATATTGTGTCTCTTTCCCGTGACGTGTCCCACATTTTAAGTGAGAATGTAGAGTTCAGAGATTCCTGAAAGATTATTTCCCATACTTTTTCATCTTTTTCATGTAGGTGTATGTGTAGGTTTTTGGGCTTTTTTGAGATC
The DNA here is from genome assembly GCA_013396995.1 of Dicaeum eximium. Classification (NCBI taxonomy): domain Eukaryota; kingdom Metazoa; phylum Chordata; class Aves; order Passeriformes; family Dicaeidae; genus Dicaeum; species Dicaeum eximium. The sequence goes on along the minus strand of VWZP01008070.1, from coordinate 679,078 downwards.
TGAAGAGATTAACTAGAGCAACAACAGAGTAACATACATCTGAAGGATTGGGGGCAGAAAAAGTCCTTGTTTCCAGCTTGTTTTTTGATGAAAGTCTACAGTATGCTTCTATACAGACTCACCCATTTTTTCCATCTTGTAAAAATGTTGGTTCCTTCATACAGAGTAATTATCTTTTTTAGGTAACATTCATTTTAAAAGAAACCCCAAACCCAAACAATGCCTGTACCATCCTGTGGGACATAACTTTTGCATAACTTTTGTTTCGTAGTACTTGCAAAACACCATTTCCTTCTTGACAGGGTCCTGTGAAAGTCATGTATCTTGACAAGCCCCTTTAAATATTCTGATATTTCTTACGTGTGAAAATTCTGCTCCTTTTGCAGGATTTTCTAATGACTGGACATACAGTTATCCTTAGCATACATGTGCAAGCTATTTCTAAAGAGCTAGGTCATTGCTGTCTGTTAGTAAACCTGGAATAAAGATATTGGAGCAATGGAGATGAAAAACCATTAGTAGTGAGTGACTGAATCTTTGCAGGATCCTAGCTGTGTATAGGAAGTAGACACAGACACAGATGTCTTTATAGTATTATTCTCGTTGTTCCTATGAATTAGAACATTTGTATGCTTTTAATCAAGCAATTTTAAAGTAGCATGCAATAATGAGACTTAGAATTGGTCCTTTGTTCTTAAGAGGAAAAGCACTTTAATCTCTTTGGATCTCTTACTTTTATGCCACCTCTGTTTTCAAACGGTGGTGGGAAAACCTTAAAACTCAACAGCCATGTCTTACTTTTTTTGCTTTGGGTAGTTAATTGTATTAAGTTTGTTTATCTCTGTCAGATTATTTTAATAGAACATGCAGATGTTCCCTGGTAGGAAAAAATGTCCACAGCAAAAGAAACAACTTTGGCAAGATGCTAGTTAATGCTGAGCCTTGTATTGAGATAAATCTAATTTGCTGTATCATTCTTTAAGACAAGGCATGTTTCTTGCTAATTAGGAAGTAAGATCTTCCTGATGGAAAAATCCATCCATATTAATTCCTTAAGTGTATGATGTAGGAGTGTTGCTGCTGTATTGTGTACATGTAGTGGGATATATTTTTTAGTTAGTCTAGAGAAAGGCCTGAGAGCTCTTCAGCTTTCTGACCAGCAAGATCAGTACTTGATCCTCTTTTCAACAACTCATTTTTCCCAAAGACTGCTGTGTTTCTAGAACCTGGAAAATTGTTTTCTTTCAGCTAGGGTTCTGTATTTGAAATCTGTGCCACCTCTTTTGGCTTTCATTGCCATCTATTCCAGAAGATTACAGAGTTTTAATATCATCAGAGAAAAATTAGAGCATTTTTCGGACCCCATAACTTTTGGTTTGTTTTGTCCTTTCAGTATCATTCATTACAGAAGATATGAAAGATATTTAATTTTGAATTAAATATCTGAAAAAAAGGGTAATGTCACAGGATGTAGTATGTGCTTTTGTTCCAGTTTTAAGACATGTGCTTATCAAGAAGCCTAACAGGGACATCTTTCTATTTTTGTGGTTTCTCCTCTCCCCTATATAGTAAGATTTTAAAATGTTGATCCTTGGAGCCTTACTGCTCTTCTCAGCCATGACAAATGGAAGACAGAATTATATCCCATGTTTTTAGTTAAACATTTTCATAGGATCTATGAAAATGGCAACAATAAAACCCTTGTGTTGTACTCAGTGTTGTATATTTTGGAGAGTTTTCCAGTTGGCTGGTAAAGATGCATGACTCTTAGTTTTGGATTCTAATTTTTTTGTGGTCCAGCCTCCAATTTATTTGAGCAAGATTAAGTATTAGGTACATAGTAAAAGGCTTCTGAACCACAGTCCTTTCATGAGAAACTTCTGGAAGGAGAAGTAATTTAGAAAGATTAGTGTGTTTTTTCTCAGTATGATGGCAAAACTGCTAATGAGAGGAAAGACAATTCTTAGCGGAGAAAAATGTAACCATATTTGAATTTAAACATTTGCATTTTTCTTCATTAAGTTTGTTGATATGTTTGTTTAGTATTTTTTTGTGTTCATGCGCTCCTCAGGTATTTACCTGCATATCACCCACTGCTTCTCTGTAGCAATAAAAAAAGTTTTATCTGTGATTAAACAGTGATCAGCAGACCACTAGGAGCTACACTAAGGACTCAAAGCAGCCGGAGCTGCAGTTACTTGAGAACATTTGCCATGCCTACAGAGTTATACTGAATCTTATGCAAGAGCAGCTGCTACCAGACTGATCTAAGCATGGACTTCCAAATATAAGGAATGTTTTTGCAATTACCACTTTAGCATTTTTATTGCTTTTCAATCCAAGCAATTCTTATGTTTGGTAAAGCATGACATGATGAAGACATGTAAATTAAGCATCCAAAGTGATTTTCTTTTTTTTCTTGTTTTTGACAGTATTGAGGCTGCTGTGGCTACTTTTGCTCAGGCCAGACCTCCAGGTATTTATAAAGGTGACTATTTGAAGGAATTATTTCGTCGTTATGGTGATGAAGATGATGCACCAGCACCACCAGAGCTTCCAGAATGGTGCTTTGATGAAGATGAAGAGGAGGATGATGATAATGGTAAAACTGGAGGCCCAGAATCAGAACCTGGATCATCAAGCTCTTCCTTTGGCAAGAGGAGAAAAGAACGCCTGAAACTGGTAATTTTGATTTGGAACTTAAAACTAAGTGGTAAATATAATTTCATAACTTCATACCCATCAATTACCTCATCGTACATGCTATACAAGTGTCACTGCTCTTGCAAATGGGGACTAGAAGCATTGTCTCTAACTGGAAAAAAATTGTAGATCCATTGTAAACTTTTTTCCATTTCCTATGTGAACCTTGAACCTTAATATTCAATACCTCAAATATTGCAGTTGTAAAAATGACTTAAAAATTTTCTAATATAACAAAATTTTAAGATAGTAAATTGCTATTTAATTATTCAGTCTGTCTTTAGAGATGAAATATTACTAGAGTTGAATGGAAACAGCTCTGGTTTTTTGTAGTCATGTGGATGAAATGAAGAATTTTTAAAATTCAGTGCTCATTTGGGTAAATAATTTTTTTGGGAAATTTTGTAAGATTGAAAATTGGATTAGCAAAAAGCAATATGAGCTTAAAAAACCCAAGGCAGCTCTGAAATCGTATTGTGTTCTTTGAAATCGTATATCTTACAAAGCTGTTTTAGCTTTGTAAGAAATATGGCTGATCACTTACTGTGATTTCTGATATACATCTGCATAATTCTGATAAAATAAGTTCCTGTAGTTACTATGATATGGAACTAATACTCAAGTACAAATAATATATTTGTATCATCTGAAGAATAACAACTCAGTTCTCTTCAAATTCCTGACTTGCTTTTTTATTTGCAAATAAAGTAGGCTAGACCATTGCTGACTGCAAAAATAGTTTTTTTTCTTTTTTTCATAATACTGAATTATTTTACTTGTGTGCTGTGGTGTGTTTGTTTACAAATGCTTGGAAATCTTCATATTGAAATAGGCTGCAAAAAAGCATTTTGTTGTTACTGCAGCTGGTCAACAAGGTTTACAGATGGAGTATGGAAAATATTAGCCTGACAGGAATCCAAAATCCAGTCTAAAGAAACAAGATAAATTTTGAAAACTTTCAAGTTATTCCTCATCTGGAATAAAAGGTTTCCCACACTGTAAAAACATAGTAAAAGTATGTTCAGGGGGTATGACCACTTCCTCCATTAGCCTTGCAGTAAAACACTGATGTCTAAATATTTTTTGGGGGCCTGGAACCTTAAAGTTTTTTTTTATGTGCCTTCTGATGAATTAGGAACTGAGGTGTTATGGTGAATTCCAATGACAGCCTCTTTTCATCAAGTATAAAATTGAGCTGGTTTATTTAACAGGAATGATACTGGCTTCCCGGGCTTTTTCTTGTCTGCCACCATAGTTTTGTTGAAAGCTGGAAGCTAAATTATACGAATAAGCATATTAATAACTAAAAGTTAATTATGAGTTAGATAATTTGTGAAAGAAAGAATCATCTAGTTAATATGCATATTCGTATAATTCAGTTTTGCAGCTCTGAAGGAACATTCTTTGACACGAAGAGGAGGAGCGGGCAGAATTCTTTACCCTGGTTCTTGGCTGGCAGATGGGACAGCTTCTTTACTCAGTAGAGATGGATACAATCTATTTGTGATTCCTTGTAAATATGCGGTCTACAGGGGGAGTGAGTATCAGGTAAATATCTCTTGCTCAGATATTCTTATTTTGCTGTCTAAAGGGCTACATTTTCAGTATTATGTTGTTTTCCTGCAGCAGATGTTTCTGCCTTTATAATTGGTCTCTTTCCTAAAAGCCCAGGAGTAGGCAGTGTAAAACTAGAACTAACTGTAGTGATAGCAGTGTTGTGAATTTTTCTCATTTTGACCCAAATCTTTGTGGAAACAGAAGAAAATTTAGTAGTAGAGGAGGAGAGAGCTCCCAGGCATCTTGCTAGGATAATGAATAGTCAGAAACAACTGCTAACTAGCCTGTGAAATGAAGTTAGTATGATGTCCATTTCAGAAACTGATGTGAGAAACTTTACTGCAACATTTTTCATTAAAGCTTCCATATTTTGATGTCAAAAAAATCTTGAAGTCTTTCTTTCCTATGCTACAGAAAGTGTAAGAATCATTGGAACATAAAGCCATTACAGTTTCCTTTGTCATCACCTGAAGGAAGTTGACAGGTACCAGGAAATCTGCTTGTTGCAGTCTGAGGTGCCACATAGGAAATCCAGACAAGTTTTGACTTTGTCAGTCCATACAATATTGATTGTAGCATCAAAACAACATTATTAACTGACACTTAGAATCTCACTTCAGGAAAAAATACTTCATTTTGCAAATGGGACAAAAAGTTGTAATTCTGAGCCAGTGCCTACAAACCTTCTATGGGTCAAATGGAACTTTTATTGTTTATTAAGGAATGTTGTCTCTTCTAGTCTCACATAAGTTGTATTTTACGGGGTGTGAGATGCAGTCCTTCTGAAATGAATGGTGACATGTTAAACAATCTGGAAGGGATGGTGGCTGGTAATGATTTTCTTCATAATTTTGGGTGCAGGTGTCTTGTGGTCATCTATGAGACAGAAGGAAGCAATTAAACTAATTTGATGTAATGAGGAAAATCTTTATTAGTTATCTATCACAGTACAATTAATCTAAATATTAGTGACTTAGGGTTTTTCTGCCTAACCAACTCTCTTTTGCAAAGTTTAACCCTTGCACTTAATGTTCTGCCTGTGGGCATCTTGAAGGATATGGGAAAAATACTATATTTTTTGATTTGGTGGCACCATTTTATGTACTCGAATATGGGTATCATTTCCTTCTCCATGTTAAATGCTTATTAGTTCACTTTTTCGTTATAGTCCATATTTTTTGTACTACTGACCTTTCTTGTTACTCCTTGTATTCTGTCATGTTGACTCATGTTTTCCTGATGCTGTGGTGCCTGTAATTGAATGCAAGCCTCTAGTTGAGGCCATCCTAGTGAGGCTTAATAGGGAGAAATTAATTTCACATGTCTTAAGGCTAATACTTCTGTTTATATATCTCAACATAATTGCCTTTCACAAGGCAGAATGATACTAATTCAGCTTTTGGTCTCTTGCTGCTTCCCTGTCTTTTTCTCTAATTATCTACCAGTGTGTGTTTGTATAATTTCTTATCCATTATTAAGTGTAGAACTTTGTTTGTGCTGAATTGTGCAGTGTAATTTCCAGCCCATTTTTTAAATGAAGGATAACACTGAATCTTAAACTACCATCCCAGTCTATCTCTGTTACTAAAGTCAGAGATGTCACAAAAATAAGAATGTTAATATGAAGTTTAATGGAAATAAATTAATTATCTTATGCCTCAACCAGACCCCACAGATTCTTCCATTTTGTTAGTGAAATGCTAACTCCTCTGAACCTGTTGTGAAACAGGTTACGCTTCTGTTTTATGGAAGCTACATCTACCCCATGTTTTCTGAGTTGCTCTGTGAGGACAAGATAAGCAAACAAAAGACAAACCGAGGCAAATGCATGCAATGTCAATTCTGTGAAGCCTGTTTCATTATGAAAACCAAATGTTTAGTGCAACACCTTTGCTACTGAGTGACAGTCCGTATGATTTTGTTTTCTTTTTTGCTTGTATATGCCAAGAGGCAGTTACTGTGATTTGGTCCTGTGTTTCTAGGTATTATTTCTAAGCTGATAAGTGTAAATCCCTGTCTCTCACTTCCTTATTTTAGAAGATACCTCTTCCTGACATGTTTTGGAATGTTTCTTGTCGGCTGGGAGGCAGTCTCTGAGCATATTGGCACGCGGTCAAGTCTGAGTAGCTGAAGACAGCTCTCACCCAGGCCTGGTGATAGCTGCTAGGGTCAGGAAGATGTGTTTTTGGGGCTGTTCCCACTCACCCACTACTCCAGATGGTGTTTAGGATATGAACCAACACAGGATGATCCACATTGCCACTTGTTCAGCTGAAGTGATGGGTGGAGAAATTCATGGCAAGTGGGGCAATGTTGGTTAGTACGGGTGGTGTGAAGGCTGTGCAGAGAGTTGGGTACTGAGTGCATGTAGTTACCTTGGATCCTTCTGGGCTTATAACTCTTGGTTTAGTATCAGTGCTGAGGAGTCCATATGCTCCTGGTGATCTGAGTTCTCTGGAGTCTTTGCACCATGGGTAGCTGAACAATAGGGTAAAAACTGCATAGATCTGGCTCAGTTTTAGCACCTTATCCAAGGAGTGTCCTCATGAAACCTGGAGTGCCAAGTTAGCCAAGCACGAATGCCCAAGTGACTCACGTTGTTTTCATAGTGCTGTGCCTTAGCTGTTGATAATACTTGGAGCAGATAATCTGCAAAAACCACTTTCAAGTATGCATTTTGTGTTTATTACTTTTTCTTTTCTGGAAATCTTTCCCGTTCCCTGCCTGTTTCTTCAGTCTTAGCAGTCGTACTGCCATTCCACTCTGCCATTATTCACAGAAACAAGGCAGAACCATCTTCCTTTGTTTCCTGGTGCTCTTCACCACTTATCAGAATTCAGACAATGTGCTGGCCAGGCACGAGTAGCTGTCTGCCTCTCTCGCCCACTCCCCTGCGTGCTGTTGCACTGGCTGGTGCCCATGTAAATTGTATGGGGTGAGTGACGCACAGAAGGTCTGTGGAACTCAAGGTAGTTAAGGTTATGAACCAGTATATTTCTTTAGGATGTTCTGTTCTCAGAATATGTTTTGGTGATGTAACTGAGCCAATCTTAACTAACTGCAGGCTGTACTGAAAACTGTGGTCCTGCTTTTCCCTGCTGTACCTTTTGCTTCCTTTGTGCTGGCACTAGTACTGAGTTATCCTATGGTGAGCTAGTTTAGGATACTATTTTGGCAGAAGATTACCAATCCATTATGTTATTTTTGCCAAATTAGGTCCTAGATTTGCTCAAGTGTATAATAGATGAGTGCCACAGTGTGTGGAAATGCAGAGGAGAAAAATACTACTCCTTTCATCAGTAGTATGCAGCTGGATTTCTTAAAGCTAGTTTCAAGTGTTTTAGAGAACAGATATGAGATACTTACATCTTCACATGCAGGATTCAATAGGTGAATAGTCATGATTTGATCTTTTTTGTGTGCATTGAAAATTTATTTGAGATTCTGTTGAATTAAGTCTGGATGATTTGAGATCTCCAGAGAAATCTTTTATTTTGTAGTTTTGTAGACCTGATGGCTTTCATGTGTTCTGTTATGCAAGATTTGTTTTATTCTCCTTGGCATCAAACTTTTTCTAGAATTTACAAGTTATTTTGGAGTTCTATTTCCAGATTGCTTACTTTGATCTCTACATAGGCTTTTCTGGGGCATTCAGGATAGCAGCTTCAATTTAATAACATGGTTTAGATTGAGAATAAAATATAAAAATATATTTAGGCAAATACTTTGTTACAAATCTGCTGTTTATATTTTCTCTTTTGTTAAGTTTGTACTAGATCAACTTTCTTGAGAGTATTAGCTAAGTAGCTATACCTTCCTCTTGCCTTATCCCTATTGCCTTTCTTTTTTAATGATATTTTTTCCTCATAAATAACTAATTTCAGTTCCTGGGTTTATACTATGGGTCACCTGTGAGTTTCCTGGCAAAGCTCAGCTAATGTATCTTGGCATTTGGGGGTAAATCCTTAAGGAATGTTTAAGCTAGTATTGCTCTAAAGGGTTGTGAAAACAGACTTAATCTTGTATCAACATATTCTGATTTGATTTTATGAAGACTTTAATACTAAATTTTTAAAAATTTTGTTTTTATTTAGGGTGCAATTTTCTTGGAAGGAATAACAGTTAAATGTGTGACCCAGGTGACAACGCAACCAAAATTAGGAGGAATACAGCAAAAATGTCAGCAGTTCTGTGGATGGGAAGGGTATGAGAATATTTAGAACTTATTTATGCTATCTAGAAATAAATGTTATGTTTTGCAGAATGAAACTGCTCATTGTAAAAATGAGAAAAAAGGTGGCCATGGATTGTTTATTATAAAAAAGCCTCAAACACTCTTGGCAGTGAAATTCTTGCACTGTACTATGAAATGGAACGATCAGTTTTTGATGTTAAGCAACAAGATTCTAGAATTACTATTCCATTGAGATAACAAAATGTTGTTGTTCAAATTCCAGATGTGGCCTAGTCCCGATATTTGTGTAAAATTTAGTTCTTTCTCAAGCAGTAGATTTATTTATACCACTATTACACTTCACTGTAGAGGTATTATTCTCATTTTTGCAGCCAACTTGGATTTGTGTCCAATGCTAATGAAGATGTTGGTTCTAATATCTAAGATTCTAGACTTTTCCATTCCAAAGTTGGTGATCCACACTACTTCCTAACTTGTTGACTCTTATTGTGCCTGTAATTTTTAATTTAAATATCTCTTTCTGCAAAGTTAAAACTTGGGAGTTCCACATGATTTAGTGTTTTGTCATAAGAAAATAACCTTGTTCTTCTGAGATAGGCTTTTGACTTCTATTGCAAAATACTTTATTGGAGAAGATGTTCTAACTCAGAGTTAACCTTGCAACAAGTCTGGTATGAGGTGTGACTTGAGTCTGATATTAAAAATGTATTTACTTGTGTGACTATTTATTGCAGAACTATTAATAAATGTGGTTCTTTTCATTAGGACTGGATTCCCGGGAGCACAGCCAGTTTCCATGGACAAGCAAAATATTAAATTTTTGGAGCAGAAGCCGTACAAAGTTAGTTGGAAAGCAGACGGCACCCGGTAAGTTAATTTTAAATGAAAAAGCGAAACACAGTAAATGCGGTAGACAGTTTGTATTTTCTCAGAAAAGTGAATTTGCTTGTACAAAGCGCAAAGCACAACAATAAAACTAGCTGCAGAGGTGAATTTTTATTCTGTCTTGGTACCCAACATTTGCTGAAGTTTGTGACCAAGTTTCTTTCTAGCATCTGTTTCATACACTGACTAGTAAATGCAGGTACCCTTATTCTTCTCCCTAACCCTTGCCTCTCTGTCAGCCATGACTTGCCACCAAGGTTAGAATAATCTTACTTAGAATAACCATGAGAGTTTGCTAAGGTGAAGACTTTATAAGCTAAACTAAAATTTCTAATTGATCCTTCAGAAGCTGGGTAGCATTAGAAATTTTGTAGGGGTATTTTTTTAATTTGTACTGTGATCCTTTGTTCAAACACGTAGTTCATGTCAGCTAAAGAGTCAATAATTTCATCTTCCCTCACTAGTTCTCTTACATTCATTGCAGGGATGCCTTTTGTTTAATAACAAACTACAACCTAATTGCACTGATTGGACATTTTCTAAAGCTTTTCCTGAGTTCTTTATTTTGCTAGGTTTGTTATATTTAATAATAGCATATCCTAGATAATGAAAATCCTGGAGAATATGGGGAATTGGATGTCTTATGAGAATTGCCAAGGAGCTCCACATGGAGTCAGTCAGGATTCAGCACAATTCACCCAGAACTAAGCTGTCTTGTATAAAAAAAACCCCAGATCCTTCAAGTGTCTCTACTCTGTGGAGTTCGTGCTTCAAGGGTTTAATAGCTTGGGCTGAGCGTGGTGTGAAAAGTCAAAGTAAGCTTGCAGTCAGTATGGCATCCAAGCATTAAGAAATGTGTGGGAATAATTGGTTTACTAACACTGGCTGTATGCACAAGCACTTGGATATTGCAGTGCAGGTGTTCTCAGGGTAGGATGTTACAGCAATGGGGTAATTGGGAGGTTGAGGCATATTCTCAGAGCAGTACAGGGCATAGGGCATTCCAAAGCTGCTGACCCTGAACAAATGAAGTCAGCCAGCTTAAACTGACCTGAAGAGTCTTTGTCATATCCTATGTTATTAATTTGGAAAATTGATGTCTTATGTAATATTCTCATTTTCTTACTCAAATGTGTGGGTGGGACACCCACATTCTGAGTACTAAAGCAATTATACAGAACGTAGTAGTGTACCTGGAAGGCTGCATTTGTGAAAGAAATGGAAGTGCACATGTAATTTCTTGTTGAAATCTTCAGTATTTTGAACATTCTGTCCTGTGTGTTTAGTTTTAGAATGGTGAGAAAACAGAATGGATGAAGAACAAAACTGAAGGAACTAAATAGCTCTTTTAAATTTTTTCATAACATAATAACTGGTAATAGATTATGCAGATACACAGACTGATAGGTGTATTCAGAGAAGAAAATGGAGCTACAGAGATCCAGTGTTAATGAAACTCACCTTAAGTAATGTGAAAGAGAGATTAAAGATGAAAACCTGAGCTATTATTTGGACATTTAGACACTTTGCATGATATGTATCCTAATCAACAATGAAAAATTATTATGATCATTTTTACATTGGACATGCTTCTCATTATTTAGTTGTTCTCCAGTGATCCAGACTCCATATGCAATTAAACAGATTTTCATTAGTTATTCTGAATGCTTGTGCTGACAGGCATGACCTTCTTGAATTTAATATTAAGACATCAGTTAGTGGAGATGCATTTATGGATCCCTTGCCTACATTATCTGGAGATGGAACCCCTGTCATCAAATGTCTCTGAAGCTATTCTGTTAAAAGTGGTTTAGATGCAGCAATCCAGACCTTGCCTATTAGAATATTATTAGGCTTGCATACTTTTTTTCTTTTGTTGCTTGGTGCTCTCTCTTTGCTTAAAAAGCACTGCTGTTTTGTCAACCCTATTGGCCTTAAAGAAAAGCAGATGCATAACTAATACCTTTCTGTTATACTTACTCACTGAAATAAAACAGTTTTATTTTAGTTAATAGCAACATTTGCTCAACTTGGCCAAACTTCTTAAATTTCAGTATTTGTTAAATACCTGTATTTTATGTTTGCAGCAGTAGTTTTTCATAGAGGTTTCATGACTGAAGTATTTTTTTATACATTCTCTTAAGTGATTTGCAGTGTCAGTAACTTCACTGAGGACTTGTACTTTTCTTCAAAAGCATTTGCCAGTCCTAGATTCTGATTGGAGCTGAACCTCTTTTAAGAGCTATGTTGGTTTTGGTTTTGTTGTGGTGGTGGCTTTTGGTTTTGATTTTTTTTTTCTTTTTTCCTTTTCCTATTTTTTTTTTTCCAGTGGTAGAACTGTGCATGTTTTCTTGGTTTATTAGCATTGTTGTATTTTTCTACCATAATTTTAGAAAAAGAGATAGCATTTCCCTAAATAAAAGGGTATTATTTCTCATATAATGTTGACTAAAAATGTGAAATTGATTAGTTAAATGATTTGATAGTAATTCTATAAAATATCTTGTGGAGATTTACTGGAGTAGCATCTTACATATTTTTGTAAGTGTGTGAGTCTGGTTTGGGTCAAAACTCATCCTCCTCTGTTGTCTTGGAGCTCTGAGTTCAAAATCTTTTGACTTAGCCTTGCTTAGCCTCATCTGTTGTGGTTTGAAGAGTCTGAGCCTTCAGTGTGGTCTCACTTGTTCTGTGCCTGGTTTCCAGGGCCCTCCCTGCGTAAGGATCAGCAGGGCACACCTCCTTCCATTCCTTCTGGAGCATGTTTGTCCCAAAAGGAAAAATGCAGCGTGAACAAATACTTCTCTCCTCCTGTTTGTAAATGCCAATGTATAAAGATATGTATATTTGTATCTTAGGTTTAGAGAAATGAATTTTAAATTGAAAGATTTGTGAAGCTCATTTAGCACTGCAACTCTTTGGTGAAATATTTCCTTTATACCGGCTACTTGGTTGTAGGTAATACTGTGTGCAAACTCATGCTGTTTTGGAGAAAACCACATCTAAAATCATATTGCTTTAAATTATTATTATTTAAATAGAAGTCACTGAGTTATGCAGCTATTCTGACTGGTTTGGTGTAAATTCTCTATATTTATTGGAACAGTAGTCAAATTATTGGTGTCTCATAAATAATTTTAATGCTAATCTATTCATAAGCCAAAGGGCAAATTCCCCGCTAGTAAAACCATGCCTTTTGGCTTTGTTGAGATGAAATATGTGTTGTATGTTAACAGTAGCCACAAGGTAGATACATCTTTACAAATGTATCCAGTTTTGCAGTGCAGTGTTCTGAAATAGTAGTTACTGTCTGAGTAAGGTGGTTGTAACAGCATGTTCCAGGCATTGCTGGGTGACTCTGCATTATCAGCTTTGTACTGTAAAATGATTAGCCCAGGTGGGTAATGGCTTGTTGTACCCCTTCATATGGATCTCATTAATACTGTTTGTAGCAGATGCTTGTTCTAATGAGTGGAGCTGACTGTTCAGGCAGGGTAAAGTAATGAGACACCAGTTCTGAAGAAAAGACTGCTAACACCAAGAATAATAAAAGCTTAAAAATGGCTGTGGAATAATTCAAATCAATACAATCAAGCAGGACTAGGTTTTACAATGGTAAAATGTGACCTGCACTAAATGGAACCTATTAAAGGGAGTAAGTTATTTTCCTACATTTCTAGAATACCTTTTTCTATTTTTCCCATCTGTACACATACAGTTTTAGTGAAAAATAATAAATATGATCATAATACTATGGCTGTTCAATTACATTAAGACAGCTATTTTAAAAATGCAGAACAGGTAGTTCTTGCCAAAGGCTATTAAATTTGAAAAATATTAATGCAAATTTGATGGCTTGCAGATCTCTAAGTGGGAATAAGTAGATGCAGAATAAAACAGCTCTTTGAGAATTGCTGCTGGTTGTCTAACATGCGTTTGTAACAAAATAGTTAGGTGCATCTGTGAAGTTGGTTTTTTCTTTCATGGTTAGCAAATTACATTTACATTGAAAGGCCTGTTGCCTAAGTAATTAACTTTTTGTTGTTATCTTAATACAAAATAAAAATAGTAAATGTACACTTAATTGTATGATAAAACTAATGGGCTTTTTTTTGATTATTTATTAATCTGATAAGTTTGATTTATCTTGAATAAATCAATATATCTATATATAGAGAATATAATTATTTTGATTTAGTTACTATATTATCAAACTTGTGATAGCTTCCTAGGCTTTTTTTAGTTCAGCTTTTCATAGAAATTGGAGAAAATGTCTTTTTTTTTTTTGGCAGTTGCAGCCTTTTCAGAAACATGTTTGTGACTTCAAGGAAAATCTACTTCATTACTTGATTGAAGGAAATCTACTCAGTATATTTTAAGACAACTTTTCTATAAATGTCATGAAAATAAGGTTGAGGTTTCTTTCTGATTTCCATGGCTCAATAATTTTTCTTTCCCTGCTCTTTGATCCTTTACATGATGAGATGAAGCTTACATGCATAACTGAGAGATTGCAAATTCCTAATATGAGAAGTTATCCAAAAATCATTTGGTCCAGAGTAAATTGTGAAAAAATAATCACTGCTGAAGAACAACTCTTAAAAAAAAAGGAGAAAACTGAGAAACAAATGTTTGTTTGTTTTAGAAATGAGAAGGTAAAAGGTACTAGTCCAAAATTAGGTGGCAAGGAAGTAAAATGGTTGCCTGTCTGTAAAGGCTTAAAGAAAAGATACTTGAATGGGTTCATGGAAAAATGAATTATCCGTGAGAGAGAGGAGGAAAAGTTGAGATAATAATGAGAATGAAGAAGGACAGAGAAGACTGGAGAGTAGTACTAATCCAATTAAATCCCAAATCTATTCACTTGAGAGCTCATTATTAAGAACAAGAGACCACATTGTCATCAAAGCAGATCTGGAGTGTCCTGGGTTTGCAACGGAAAACTTGGCTCCTGGGAGCAAAGATATAATGTGGAGCTGAACTTGAAGGAGACCATTGGGAATGAGAAAGAAGTCATAGATTAATTTTCAGATTGTACAGATTACACCACCAGATTCTCATGGATGTGAAATTTTCTGCCTAGTAGTGGAAAGTTCCTGAAATAAAGATTTGCACAATTGATAGTGCATTCTTCCCTAATTTAGAGGAGGGGGACAAAAATGTAGGGTGTTGAGATTTTCAGACATCTTCAGAAATGGTGTTAGCAGGAAAGTTAAGGGCTGATCACAACAAAGCATTTATGAGTAAAAGAGTATTTCTCGAGGTATGAATACTCTCCCTGGGCACCTTGCCTTCTGACTCAGATAGCCACTGAGAAAGTGAATTATTATAAGCTGTGCCTTGTCACTGAGTCATGTTTAGGGTTAATACTTTTTTGATCTTGGAGGAAGGAAGGAATGTTGGCATCCTAATTATAGGATAGGGTGAAGAACCCACACAGGAATCATCTGGCTGCTTTTAAACCACACCATGGCATGTTTCAGTGGTGGGAAATTTTAAAGGGTGGAAATATTCCAGGGTTGGGCATGTGCTGAACAGACTTTTCAGGACCAAATGCATTTTTTTATAGGAGCAACAGGTTTTGTGAACAACTGGGCTTAACGCAAGTTATTTGATTCCAAGTTAAATGGGCTTGATTCAATTGTGCTTATATAACTATCAGCAGTGGGCAAAGCCTCAACTGGTAATTATTCATCACTTGTGTGTATAGGAGAGCCATTCTTCAGACATTTGTATTATTTTCATTGAATGTCTCAAAGAAGTAGTTGTAAGGGTTTTTCTATTATTATTTGCATTAAATTGTCAAAATGCGGGGACATTTAAAAAAGAGATTTGAAACCAAAATCTTACTTTAAAGATTAAAGTGGCTGTTCTTAGTCCAGTCTTCCAATCTCCACACTGTGTTTTTATGATAAGTTTGGGAAAAAAATGCAGTTTTTGTTTACATGCCATTGTCCCTTGTGGTCCTTCCTCATAGTTATTTTAACTATTCTTTAGAGGAAAACAAGTTCACTCATTTCAAACTAGTTCTGTACATCTGCCTCTGTAGATGGAAGAATTTTGGCTGAGAATGAGGCTGCAATCCATGTGGAATTTATTTCACTGACTTAACTTGGAATAATATATCTAAGTGGAGATAGTATATATTTTGTCTGGAAACTAAAGTTGTGAAAGTTATTGAAATGGTTGCAGTAAGGCTTATTCCCTTCCAGTCAAGATTAAAAGCTCTAAATAAATAGCTTTTGTAAACTACAGTACTAGTAGTTGTTAGGAGCCTGCAGTTTAACTTTTAAATGTGCAATAATAACATAATGTCAGAAGCTTCTGCAAAAGTATATAAAGATCACATAAATGGTTCAGGATTAAAATGTATAAAGTGCCTTTCTAATGACTGCTGAAAAGAGCAATTCATAGATGTTAAGCACTCTATGCATCATTCCTCTTAATTTTCTAAAAAGCAGATGCCTAATTCATTGTTTTATTTTGTGCATTTAGGTAGAAGAGGAAGAGGAGATGGAATGGGGAGGCAGGAATGATGTGTTTTGACACTAGAGAGTTGGAGGTTCAGGAGCTGTTAGTTGTTGCTCACTCTGCATCTTAGTAATTGTCCTGTACATTTGTGTTGGCCAGTAAATTTAGGATTATAAGACTAAGACTCGTCTGTTTTCCACAGCATTAGAACCCATAAATATTGTATGCTTCCTTGAGTTTTCATTTGAGACAGTAAAAATAAAACTTTGATAAACTGAGTTTGGATTAAGGGCACTTCTGGTTTGTTTAGCATGTCCCCAGTCTCTACGTAAAGTTATTCTAGCTCAGGGCAAGGAAAGTCTAGTACAAGATGGCCTCATTGTCTTCACCTGATGCCATGTTGTCCTTTTCCCCTGTTTTCCCTACTGTACAGGCAATGAGGGCATGTCTAGACTTTGGCTAGCAGACTTTGACAGCAGAAAAGGAGCTGTCAGGTTTTGATAGCTGGACTTGTGGATATTATTAGATAACTCATGCATTTTTTTAACTCTTAATTTTGAACCAGGAGAGGTCTCTCTTGTTTGGGAGACTGTAAGTCAAACGAGGCAGCATAGAATGTCATTAACTGTTGGACTACTATATGGAACCACTGAATATAAAAATATGTCTGGTTNTTTTTTTTTTTTTTGTGGGGGGCCTGGTGATGGTGTATTTATGTATTTATTACTAAGGCACATTTGTATCACTTTGTTGCTTCGTCATCTCCTTAAATATTCCTTTTACGGTCATTGAGTCAATGTAGAGGAATGAATAAATAGGTGGGACAGAACATGTTATCCCTCATCTGGATCCAAATTGACTTGAATGGCCAAAGGAAGCATTCTGACTCTAGGTTGTGATTTCTCATTTGTATGTGCTCACAACACTGTCAGGACTGTGAAAGAAGGGGTTTGTGTCCCTTCCTTAAGTGTTTAAGGAGCAGTGCTCATGAGATACTGTACAGGAAATCTATTCTGTGGAGGAGCAGGCCTGATACTTCACGGTTCTGAAGCTTCTTGACAACACACAAAGTTTTATGGTAACAGTTCTAACTGATTATTCATATGTAACTATTTGAGTGTTTGGACAGATTGTCTTATAAGCAAGCTCTTTTGTTTATTTATAAATAGTTAATGCATTAAAATGCTTATTATGTAGCTTGTGCTATGAATACTAATCTTAGAATATTCAGCTGTAGTCCTAAAATGTTCTAATGAGATCCAGATAAAGGGTGTGCCTGCATGTATATGTGATTTTCAAGCAACCAGTATCAGTGATTACTGGCTTATTTATTTATTTTCCTTTCTCCCAGACCACGTTTAATAGTGGAACAGTACATTCTGTGCTGCTGGTTCTCCTGGGGGGGATTACAGACACATCCATGAAGCGTAACAGCTTATGTTCAGTCAGGGAAGAATGACATTCAGTCTGTGAAGCTGAACTGTACAGATATCTAGGGCATCCCTTTCTCTTGGAGCTGATCTATTCTGTGAGCACAAATGGCAGCTGTGTTCCTGCTGTGGCTTGTGCTGGTGGTGCCGGCGGAATTGACCCAGAATACGCTGTGGCATAAATCAGTTCCAAGTTAAGGGGATCTCCTTTTGCAAAGCTGTGTTACTCTTTCTGTGGCTGCTCTGTTATGGCCCTCCATGAGAGACATCATGGTTCACTTGCTTGGGGAAAGAAGCAATGTAACTACTTGTCATCTAATGCTAAATTAATTTGTTATTCTTTCTTATATACGTTTTTTTAGCCTGTTGCTTCAGGCATGAATTTTGCCCTAAGCCTCCAAGATATTTTCAGACAAAGGTTTGTGGAGAGGGATGGAGCCAAAGAAGTTCAAGCAAGCTTGAAAATCTATCTGCAATAAATAACGAAGATAATAACAATAATAATAACAACAACAATAACAGCAAAAATTATGAAACAGTTCAGGAGTTCTGTCAAGCTTGAGATATAGTTTGTTCCATTAATCTTGCAGCTTTAAAAAAAAGTAATCAGAACATTAGACTGCACAGTTATTTCTCAACAGTGTTCCTATCACTACTTGAGAAATGCACTTAGCATCACTACAATTTGGATGAAACAAAGATAATCTAATATTTAAAATTAATATCTTAGTATACAGGTTGTTACTGGGTAATATATTTTCTAGCTTGTTAACAATTCTTTTGTTTTACATCAGACAAATCACGTCATAATGCACTATAAGAGCTCCTCAATATGTAGTAGTTGTAGTTTAATTTACCCATCATTGTAAATCAAATAATGATTACAAGACAACTTTAAATTTAATTCATAAGGTTTAATATCCTTCTAAAAATAAAGAAACAAAACCCCCACTGCACTCTAACTTAATTAAAACCTTGGAAGACAGACAAGAAAAACACTGTAAGTGGATAGTCTTTTTTAACCTAGCTAAATTCTTCATTTTACCAGCAGTTTCACAGTCTAATAATACTTTAGATAAAAAATGTAGTTTTACACTGGTTTTGAATTTGCCATCTGTTAAATTAATTAAAGCATCTTTATCTTTGATTTATAAAACAGGAAAAGCTGAAGTTCAAACTCAGTCTCAACTGCAATACTTTATTAGGAGAAATTATAGTAGTTTCCACAATTCTTATGCATTTTTCTATGGTACTTAGTGTTGCCATTGTCTCCTTTATTAAAAAACTTCCCCAGGTGAGGGGATACCATAAAGTTGTATAATGATGCAACATTATTCCTATATTTTTCACTACTCTGTTCATTATCTGACCTAATTATTTGTTTGCTGATTTGTTTTGATTTCTTTGCTTGTTGGGCTGCAGCTGCTGTTCTGTGCTCTCACTGAACCCTAAAAAGTAGCTGCTATATGAACTTTTTCAGCTGACATTTAATTTAGAACCTTGTAAGGTGGGGAAGTGTGGTCACGCCTCTTCTCCTCCTGGCTGTGGTACCCTTTGGATATCAAAACTTGCAGTGTTTGCTGCTATAGTTTTGGTCATATTGAGTATTCCTGTAGTAATATCATCTACAGATCCACTGCCTTACTTTTGATGATGTTCAGGGCCATAACAGTCACAAAATAACTCCTCTGGACCTTGCATTGTCAAGGGAAACAAATGAAAAGGGAAACTTGCATTCAGAATTTAAAGGAGAATGGTAGCAGGCAAGAATAAAGTTTTGATGCTGAGTGAGATAACTGTGGAGGAGACTGATGAATTGTAAAAATCATGGAGGCTGAAAAGCTGTATAAGCTGTGTGGTATCTCTTAACTTAGAGTGGTGACTTGACAAGGTTACTTTATTATCTGAAATACCATCTCAACAAATCTTGTGGAAATGAAATTCTTTATTCTCTAATAAGCGGGGTGATTGGTGAAGATCAATTCATCAATGCCTGGAGGTATTTAGAAGACATGTAGGTGTGACACTTCAGGACATGGTTTAGTGGTGGACTTGGCAGTGTTAGGCTTACATTTGGACTCAATTATCCTAAAAGTCTTTTCCACCTGAAATGATGCTATGAATATCAAAATCAAGCATACCCTTCCATTTTGATATATGAGGCGATCAATAAGACAAGAAAGTTTTTTTTTTTTTCTGTTCTAGCATTGAGTCAGGGCAGTGGTATCTTGAACTAATGATTCAGAACATGAGGCTGGATGCTGGAAACCTTCTGACCTATCACAAAATCAGATGTGGGTGTAGCAGATGAACTAGGATAACTTTCTTGACTGTAACATAAATATAGGAAAGCATTCATTTTGTTTAGGAAAGATGCAAGATAAAATATGAGGAATAACATTTTATTTTCCTAATAACTGAAGGATAAAAAAAATGTTACAGAGTTCAGGTTTTTAAAAAATCACTACAGGATTGTTAAAGACAACTTCTGGGTTACTGCTGAATCTGCTGCAGATGCCTGATCAGAGTTGTCACAATGAGTGCACTTGAACATCTAATGCAAGCTGAGTGTCTTGACCTCCATAATAAGAGTTTAACCAAGACAGTTTTGAAGCACAGGGAACTGGTAATTTCAGTTCCAGTCCCCACGGAGACACCTTACAATTGTGGAAGTCAACCAGAAGCTGAATTCTACCCTCTTATGAGGGTGGAGAATTGGTGGGGCATTTTAACAGGTGACAGCTCTAGGTGTTTGTGAGTGTAGTAAGAGATATACAATATACATTTATGTACTAAACAAGATCCTAGTAACAGTATTTTAATACTGGGGAAAAAAAAGGGTCTTTATTTTAAAAGATAAGTTTGGATCAATCATGCTAATGCTTTGCTTTAAATTTAAATAATTATGATTGTAATGAGAGGTAAAAATAGATTAAAAATGCAGGTTTTCTCTTTATTAAATGACAGATTTGGTTGCCCTAAGGGCAGTAGTTAATAGAATTACACAGAATTACTGTGACTGAGGAACACAGTCTGCAGTATAGATGAGGAATGGGATTTCCTCCGAGTTAAGCCATTTTGGTAGGAGTTCGTATAAAGGAAAAATTGCAGTTTTGACCTAGAAAGACTGGTATATCTCATGCTTAGACTTTGACAAAAATTCTATTTATTAGAGAGAGTGAGACTAAGAAGATTGCTAGAATTCTAAGATAGGTAAAGAGCAGATTGAAAGAAAATGGCAGAGGATGGTTTTGAAAGAAAATGTATAAAAAGCCAGAAGTAGAGATCCTGAATGTTAATTTTATCATTAAGTGTTTTGAAACAATCCACGTATGTTCTGATAAACAAATGAGGGAGATCAGCCACTGTATTCACTGAGGAGCAGAAAATAAAACTGGAAGGGTATTTAGTAGTAGAAAATGCAAGGTCACGAATGAGAAATATTGGAGCTGGAAGCTGTTAATTGGAAATTGCTGTCAGTCACAATCTAAGGGATTTTTTGGCTTAAAATGCTGTGGAGACTGTTGATGGCGTACTTTAATCTGGAAATAAGCAACAGAAATACAAAGTGTTGGTATACTCAGAGCAGACTAACTTCCAAAGATCTGTTTGTGTGTTTTTTAAAAAGTTATTTAGAATTTGGACTGTTGAATACAGAATTCTACAGCAGCTACTTCATGTAGGAAGCAGTGTCTCTTGCTGGCTGGTGTGTACTCATGCAAATGACAACATGTGTGCAACTTTGGAGAAGGTGGTTTATGGCAGAACTGTCAGTATGCTGATTAAAAAGACATTGTTTCCTTTTGTTTAAACATTGAAAATAATATTATAAATCTTCTTGTAAGTTCCTGTGTTAGTGTCTCTATATCCAGGCTTTGTCATCCTTGAGGAGACATCTTTTGAAGCAGCAACCACTGCCAACAGCAATTAATAGAAGAAAGCAGGCTGAGCCTTTCCCATTTATTGGGATTTAGGGTCTTTTGCTCCATGTGCCACAGGCCAGTTTCAAACTCTTCTAATTTAAACTTACTCTAAATCCAGCACAGTCTGGATTCGGGTCAGGACATAGAACTGCAGCAGCTTAGTGGCACAGATAGATGATCTCCTACTGTCAGTGGATAAAGGGCAGTTATTAATTTTCATTCTCTTGACCTTTTCCTCAGTGTTTGATGCATCTGGCCAGAAGTTGATGCTTTCTTGCCAGGAGGAAGTGGCAGGGTCCAATGTAAAGCACTCGTGTGACTTGGCCTCATCTTAGGTGATCCATCTACAGAGTGGTGACGTGCTTGTGGTTTTGATATGTTGCCAATCATAAAAGGAAATTAAGAAACTGAAAATCATATCTGCAGCAGGATTTCGTTGTTGCCTCTGTGTCAGTGAGCGTATTAGGGATGCTAATTGCTGTTCGGATTTGGGTAATGCTTATTTGTGTGGGAGGGCAGCACTTTCACAAGAATGAATTCCAGGCTGTGTAATGAACTCCCTTCGGAATGGAGAGCTACTATGTATTTTGTGCTTAGAGTTGATGATGGAATTTCTTATATTTTGCATTCTTTAATGTGATAATACAGACACAGGCATATTTAAAAAGGAAAATGAAAAACAGTGACGGCAGCACAGTGTCGAAATGAATAATCTTCTTTGATAGAGCCTGTCTAAAGAAATACTGCAGGGCAAAGAAAGCTCCTAGAGGAGCTGAATTTTTAAGCTTCCTTTGAAACAATATTTCTAATCCATTTGCTACTTGTAGATTTTTTTTTTTCCAGAAAATTACTTGTGTGTTGAACTCAAGCTCAGAAGATAGGATCTTAAATTTTGAGGAAGCTGTGTTATATTTTTATATTATACTTAAGGTTTTAAAACTCTTATAAAGCACAAAATTAACATATGTAAGCTTACTGCAGAGATGGTTGCTGTCATTTTGGCTGAGGGAAAGTTAAGCATAGCTAAAGCAGATCACAAAATTGAAGTCAGAGGCAAAACTTCTGAATACATAGGCAATCAATTTTGTGGTAAATGGTTTTGGCAAGCACTACACCAAGTGTAGTGAGGTACTGTGTTGGGGTAGTATTTTCAAATTCAGTTTTGTGAATCCTAATAATATGGCAAAGAGGGCAGAGGCCACATTTTCCAGGGGGTACAGTGCTGGATTTGGAGATTAGGAAATGCAGTTCTGTTCTTGTTCCTCAATCTCAATGACCATAGATTGATGGACACCAAGTAATTTACATTATTTTATGCATTAAGTAATATCTTCCTGAAATGTACTTTGAAATTTAATGATGAAAAATTCTAAACATTCTCATAAAGGAGAAACCTCTGTTTTTAACTTAGAATTTTCAGTGTAACTCGTGTCAGCTTCAAAATTGTGTAAAAACCAAAAACCTACCACCACCATGAAAACAAACTCAACTGAAAACGGAAGTCTAATAAAATAATTACTTTAGCTTGTGTTTGGGGCCCAGATGATGTGGACTGCATGATAGAGGATATAGGAGGAGGCAAATGTGCCTTTGATACAGTTGCCTTTATTTGGGTATGCTAAAAATAGATTTCTGAAGACCAAACTTTATTTGATGGTTGACATATTTTAAAGTTTAAAAAATAAAGTTATTAATACTCTGGTAGGTGATTTGGAGATCTGTTTGTGTAATGCCAAGAACTGCCACTCTGCTAATGAAATTTTCATCCTATTTTCTGAATTATTGTGTCAATCATAATGTCCAATTAGAATTAATTATAGGGCTTGCCTCAGGATCAGAAGTGAATGAAAAGTAGCTTCTAATCAAACTTTAGATTTTACCATTTCTATGACTGGATATTTTATCTGCTTGTGAGATTAATCTGCATGGACCCCGTGACCCTCTATTTGTCAGAATTTCTTGGTTTGTAGAGATTACACTGACAGTTTTGAGAGCTTAAATATGATTCTCTACTTCCATGTATAGTTTTCAGAGGTGAATGAGTAGTTGTGCTATTGCTCTTATTGCTGCTCTGCCTTTGTTATTTTATTCACTTGTCTGTTTTACGTTTGGAATGAGCCATCGGATGTAGGACCATGTCATCTTGTGTACTTGCCCAGAATCTAAAACAATGGGGCCCAGTTACTAATTGGAGCTTTTGGGTGCTCACACAATAGAGGTAATTAGTAATAAATGTACAGCTGTAATAGCAAGTAGTGTTCACAGTGGGCAGTGCAATGCATGACAGTTAAGTTCCTGTGTTCTGTCTCTAGTGAATGTGTTTGAAAAATCATCACTCGTCTTTCTTTGCCTTTGTGGTGTTGCCCAGAGGCGTGTTCTCTATTCTGGTGTAAATGCTTATCTGCTAATACCTTAATTAACTTCTTAAAATATAAATGGCCATGGTACATTTAAATAATATTCAGAAATGTACTGTTCAACAGTCTGCAAGATTTCTCCATGAATGCTTCTAGTGTCATCTGGAGAAAACTTTAAACCTGACATGAAGCACATGAACTTAAGCTTTTTGAGTGAAACAAGCAAACAAAAAACCTCAACCAACCAACCAGCTCAAATCCCTCATTAATTGATAAATTCAGTTTCACTAAAACCTTGCCTATCTCTTGCTTCTTGCACATTTTCAATTATTAGCAGCTCATAGAACACTTCTGTTTTTCAGTCCATCCTTGACCAAATTTTTTCTGTCTTATGTTGGTAGTAATTAGAATTTTAATAAATTCTGTTGTTTGGACCACATTCAGAGTTTTATTTCAAGAATTTATTAAATTGGAAGAGTAGAGGAGTTTTCAGCCATTCAGCTAAAAAAACCCTCAAAAAAACTACTTTCAAAATGAGACGTATCTGGATCAGTTTAATGTCTTTCTCAAGCAGAGAACTTGTTCAGATTCTAAGTCAGACAGGTATATTACCATGAGACCCAGACAGATGGGTCTACATGAAAGTAATTCACTGTCCTGAGATGAGATTTTTTTCTGTCTTCAAAGTCAGCACATGCTGTTTCTCAGCATCGCTCTGAAGTAAGTTACACAATCATAGAAATCATAGGAAAAATCATAAAATTATTTGGATTGCAAGGGATCATCCAGATCATCTAGTTATGAAGGAAGATGACATGCAGAGAGGTATGCTTAACAAAAACTTTGTTTCAGAATGCCCATGAAAATTCTCCATAGGCTTTAAGAGGTCTGTTGCATGGACTCAGTTGAAGAATTGTAGCCCAATTCTGCAGTGTTTGTCCATGTGAAAGGAACATCTAAGGTGTGGCCTGGTTTAACTCCTGTTACAACTAAGATCACACATCCTGTAGCAGGATGAGGGAGAGAATCAGAAGGGTGAAAGTGAGAAAGATCATGGCTTGAGATAAATATAAGGAAAAATAAGGAATTTTTACTACTTCCCATTGGCAGGCATGTGTTTAGCCATTTCTAGGAAAGATGGGCTTCATCATTCACAACAGTGACTTGGGAAGAAAAACACCGTAACTCCAAATATCCCCTCCTCCCTCCTCCTCCCATTTTTTATTGCTGAGAACAACATCATATGGTCTGTGATATCCCTTTGCTTAGTTTACAGGTTTAAACTTTTAAATGTAAAAAAATACTTTAAAAGTGTTTCTTTAAATAATATCTGTCATGATTACTTGTCTTTAAAACTTAATATAAAACAAAATAGAGATTTTGAGGATATACCTGTAATTATAATATCTTAACCCTGCCTTTGCAGGTATATGATGCTGATTGATGGCAAGAATGAAGTTTATATGATTGATAGAGACAATTCCATTTTTCACGTATCCAACCTGGAATTTCCATTTCGTAAAGATCTTCGCACACATCTAACAAACACTCTTCTAGACGGGGTAAGGAGCATATAGTATAATTATTGTAACTATTTCAGTGCTGTTTGCTTTTGTTTGTAAACAGGGACAAATTTTTAGGCCTGGATCGGTGAATCATAGGATTTCAGGAGGAATACAAGTTCAGTCACTGGCTGAATGTGAGAGTTGCATTTTGTAAGAAATGACTTAGCTACAGAATAGGACTGATGACTGCTCTGGGGGGAGCTGTTTGTCTTTGAAATAAATCAAGGTATTGAGATGACATTCTCTGAATATGAGAAAAGACTTGAAGAGAATCTAAAAAAAATTATTGCAGAACTTAATCTCTTGTTACAGCTTTATATTTTGAAATAGTAAACACGATCAATTTTATGCAGCTCATGGAAATACTTCTAAAATTTGATAAAATTTTCATCATGTTTTGATACACTTTTGTGAATTGATGTCTTTGTTTGTATTACCTTTATTTTCAGCTGATCTGAAGTTTTGAATGATTTAGAAATGGCTTAGTTATATTTGTTTAAGGCTAAAACATTTATAAGTTGCCATGCTAATTTAAATTATGTAAACCTGCTAATAAGCTTTTTGAGCCAGTTGTAAAACAAGCTGTAAAACATACGGATTTGTGTTTTGGAGGCTGGGCTGGTCTATTGGTGGCAAACTTTTCAGAACCATAGCCACAAGAAGAAATGATTTCTTTCTTGACTGTCCTATTTCACATGACCAAGAGAATTTCACTACCTCTTACACTAATAGATCAATGCAGTTTCCTGTTATGTTTCAGTAGTGTCGGAGACTCTACATTGCTGTAACTCCTGCTTGATGAAGTGTTTTTGTACCTGAGATAGCTTCCATATTGGTCCTCTGAAGCCTAATGCACTTTTCAGCCATATTGTTTTTATTAACTCTCTTTCCTTTCTCAGGCCCTTGTTGTCAGTATTCTATTTGAAATGTCACTTGTGTGAATGATGTGTCTTACTGAACACACATTTACATGTGAAGCGTGTATAAATTGAATCTGTGAGGATAATTACTGCAAGGAACGCTGTACTGTCTCAGGGACAGAGAAGCAGATAATGGAATATTTTCCACCACCTCTGCTTCACTGAAAAATTGAGAGCATAATGCAAGAAATGCCATGCTGTCAGCTCAGAAGTGGTTGCACAAGCTGTCGTGTCTGGTAGGAGCCTCTTCAGCCAGGCAGTTCCTTAATGATATACATAATATTATTCTTCATGACATACATTAGGTTCCATACTTCTGAGATAAAAAGCTTGGTACTGCTGTTTTTTTCCCCTGCTACTTCTAAGGCTCTTGAGAAAGAAGTGATTTGCTAGTGTCCATATGGTGCAGTCCTAGGTGTTCTTGAGGGAAATGGCTGCTCTTTCATTTATTTAATTATTCTCTTTATTTCAAAACAGATGTTTTAGTAAAGGTGGCTGATCTGTACATGGTGGAAGACAGGGATATTGACATAAGTGCATAATATAGCTGTGGAGTATGGAAGGAGGTCTCTGATCTGGTGTGTTGTCTTCCCCAGATTTATAGTTTAAGTCTCTTAAGAATGACTGAAGTTCTCTTAGGTACCCAGGAAATGAACTATAACTTTGCTTAATTTCTTGTTCTGTAAAAGTTTTACTGTTAATAGTGCATTTTGGTGTTTTGCTTTATTGGCATATAATCAGTCTTAGTGTGATTTCTTTTTCTCTCCCACTTTTTTTTTCTTAATAAAGTGAGGAGCAAAATTACATGAAATGAACAAGTACTGACTGAATTAAGTACCCTGAGATAAAACTAAAACCTTTCAATGGATAAATACTTTTCATAGTACAGATTTCTAAATTTCTTTTGGTATGGTCAATTAAATAAAAAGATGCTGCTGGAATTTTTTTTTCAATTGAAATTCCTTTAACAGGTTTGTGAATAAGACTTGCCTATTATTTGAAGCATCAGAAGAACTTATCTTTGTAATTGAATATTTGTCTAATGTTGATGCCAAATGAAAATTTCCATGAATTATCCTTTACTCTAGATATATGCATGATTGATTTTATTTTATTTTTAAATCCATGGGAAGAAGTTGGCTTTTTCTCTATTAACATATTTTGCTAATTAGAGCTTGAAGGGCTGTTGAAGTTAATTCTTTAATTACAGGCTGAAGTAGTTCATACTTACTGTCCTTGAAGTAGCTTTCTCTCTTTCAGGGAATGAAAGTATAGAATGAGGTGATGCAATTGGTATTGCTTTAGAGTATTCTTAAAAATATGAGAAAAAAGGAAAGAGAAAACAGAAATATCAGTGCCACGTAGCAAACAACTACTGGGTTTAAGAATACAAAAGATTAATATCCCCCTAATATTATTTAGTATGACAGTATGCATGAAACTTTCATAAAGGCAGTTTCCATGCATTCATGGATCTATTAACTTGCTTTAAGGCCTCTTGTGTAAGCCTTTCATGTGGTTGTCTTTGAGAATTTCAGATGCGTTTGTGGTTCATTTTGGGCTGAAATTACTTGCAAACAATTCTTATGTGATCAGTGACATCTTGGGTGATGACAGATCTGCAACACCTGTGCTCATGTCCCTCTTTTCAGTTGCAATTGTTCTCCTGTCATGGAAGAAAGTTTTCTGCAAAGCTAATTTAAATTTCACCTACAGGTGACTAGTATTACTTATTCCTTTAGAAGCCAAGTGTTTTGCATCCATAGTGTTATCTGAGGGAATGCATAGAGTTTTGTTCAAATGTTTTGGCTGTCATGAAAAAAAACCTAAATAGCTATTTTCAGGCGCTTTCTTGGCATTCTGCTTAGCTTTGGAACAGTTCAGTAGAAAATACAGAGTAATCCTTAGGCTTATAATAACTCTTACAGTTTTAATACAAGTTTTAAAATCTATTTATTTTTATATAAAATACTGTTTACACTTGAAGACTTAAGAGGGCCAGGAACTCCATAAATGGAGAGGGAGATAAAGATGCATTTATGTTTTTCTGTCAGTAGAGACCTTACCTATTTGTAAGTTGTCTCAGAAACTGCAGAACTTAAAAGTTTGAAAGAACTTAAAGAGTTTGCAAAAGCTAGTGCAAAATAGATTTATGTAAAATAGATTTAAGAAAAAAGGCAATAAAGAAAAACTGTTTTCATTCCTGAAAAACAGCAGTGACTAGAATTGTGTTAAAGATAAATGGATATAGGATTAAGAAAAGGCACAGGAGAAAAAGGAACAACAAACATATGTATTATTAGATCTGATTCCATACTCAATGTCAACAAAAAATACATTCTGCAAGTGGCTGGTAAAATTGGATCCTTTCCTTTGTGATTGAATTTTGGATTATTTTAAGTATAAGTTACTCTCTAGAGATGTGATTCAAGGAAAAAAGTCCATGAGCTCTCAGTCCAGAATTGTTCTTCTGGTACTTGTCCAGCAAAAAGCTCTTAGCACTGTTGCAGGTCTAATATATTGTACAACTGTGCTTTGCAACACCACAGGATTGAGGAGAGTAACACCAGCACAGTGTTGCCAGATTACATTGCCTTAATTGATCACTGGACCTGGTTCTTCAGGCCCATGGGTTGAGTGGATACCTAAACCAGCAGCTAATGGACAAGGGCTAATAGCAGAGGTCGTTTTAAAACACACAATACTGGCTGTAAATCTGCATAGAGTCTGGAGAAGGAACTGCATGGATGTAGGTGTGCCTTATGGATACTTTTATGCTATATTAACATGTCATGTGAGTGGATTCGGGTTTAAGTTTTTAGTTATCTAAAAATTGGCTTAAATATAGTCTTATAGTATCAGGTTATTACTCAGGTCAGAATGAGTGAGTTTAATTGTGGTCATTTTTCAAACACTACATTTTCCCATCTTCTCTGAAGTTGTCTCTGGGGTCTATTCCCTGGTGTATTTTTCAATTCTGATCATTTCAAGGAAGATTCTGAAATCAGACTGTAAAATAATGATGTGTTAGAGTGTTTCTAATCTGAACCATTCCTATGCTCACTTTACAGCTTTTGCCTTATGACAGTTGTATTGGCGTAACTAATGGAGCAGGGAATGTTGTTGTCATGATTGAGATGAGCAGTGCAGGAATTTGTCATCTCATCTTCTAAGGCATATTTTGCTATTGTTTTTTGCTCTGGTAGCTGGGATTTCAGTCAGGATGTCAAAGAGAACAGGAGGCGCAGGGGAAGACGAAGAGAAGGGAGATGAGGAAAAAGGCTTGTTTGATCAGAAATAGAATAAAAATGTTTACATGTCTGCAGTGGAGAAAAAGTTAAAAATAAACACTTCAAAGGATGTTTAAAACCAGCTCTTGGTCCTCTTTGTTGTATTTTATAATCCTTCTTAAACTGAATATGCAGAGATTCAGATTTTTAAAATTAGGCATAAAATCTTGTAATACCAGGCATTGAAGTGTTTTCAGGGTTTTGCATACAAATGCATCAAAGCTAAGGTTCTGAATATGCATACTGAGAAAGTGAGTCCTTAAATCCTAAGTATGTGCTCAATTAAATGTTTCAAAAAAGTTGTTTTCACCTGCCAGTTCAACTGAGAGTTAATGAAAAACAATGGCATTCTTTTGTTTCGCTGTTTCTTTGTTATTTGTTTCACCTGATTACTATCAGGAATTTCAGGTGGGATTTTTTACCCTGGTTTTTTTTCCCTTGCGTTATATCTTTATACTCTCTTCCAAGTTGGCGTATCATGCCTTCTGTCTCTTGAGTCGTACCCATCTGTTCTTGTAGTTAGTTATAACATTTATTGTCAAAGAAGGCATTGCAGCATTGTGTCTGCTGCTCCTTTGAGAGTTCACCAATGTCCTACCTAAATATTGGACACTAGCAGAATGGCATTTTGTTACGTCACTTCTACGTAGACCTTTTTTGCACGTGTTATTTGACAGTGCCTGTGACTAAATTTTTAGAGGGAAGATGTTGCAATATTACAAAGGAATAGTTTTCACTCATTGGATTAATGTTTTTTTATTTTTTTCTTTTTGAAAAAAAAAATTATGTGGAATGATGTGTAAGGTCAGCTCAGGAAGTCAGTCACAATACCTGTGAATGCTGTACATGGCTTTGAAATCCCAGTCTCCATCTCAATGTTGTGTTCACAGAAGATGAGATTCCAAAATATTAAGTAGGCTACTTAGATTTCCCAGTGGTTTTTGAGAGCAACATGTTCATGTCTTCTAGTTTAGTTTTAAATGCTTCAAGCCTTATGTTTGCTTTAAAACAAATCTATGTTTTTACAACTGAACTGCTTGCTTATTTTTCAAAGCAAATTGTGGTTAGATGCTAAGTACAATTCAAGAATCTTGTTATTGTTGTACAGACTGAAAATTAATCTTACATTAGTCAGTCAAACCTTTTTTGGGTTTATTTTGTAGAATCTATGGATTCTGAGAGAAATTAAAAGGTTGTAAGACATAAAAATAGCAAGACATTAACTGAACAAAATTAATTTGAGTTTATGTAATTTCTTTTTTGGAATAATTCTTGAGCTCCTGATTTTGTTTTCATGTCATAGTGAACTGTTTTCATGTTTTTCAATTGTTTTATCTTGTTTGTGTGAAATTTGAATTTTAACTTTTAACTTTTAAATTTTTTTTTCAATTAAAAACAAAATCTCTAGCTGATACAACTTATTAGCCAAGAATCAGGTAGGGGAAGGAGGTAGGGAGAAAATGGATTGCATTTAGAGAAGTGGTTATTTCAGAGTTGTCTCTGGAAAAGGTCTACCAGTGGTTGGTTGTTACCATTTTCAATCTTCCTTGTTGGTTCATCAAACTCTATATACTGTGTCTAATTCCTGTCACAGGAAGCCTGAGTTATAGATGTAAGCACCACCACGTAAGGTATATGTATTTTTGTATGTACCATTAAGTTGAGGAAACACTTTTGTGTTTGGATGTTGATCATTAATATTCTTTCCCTACCTGGCCTATTTTCAATCTGATTTGCTGGTACTTATTGAATGTTAACTGACTTCATGTGATGCAGGGAGTGTCTGTGGTATTTCTGTCTGAAGGAGCCATCCTGTTTAGTCACAGTGCAACAACGTTCAAGCAAATTGCAGCTCTCACTGCTGCCTAGGATGCTGTTAAAATGAAAAGATCCAGCCTGAGCATAGAAAATGAATGTGAATGCTTGTTCTTTACATCCTCACTGTTGTGCTTCTGACTGTGGGCAAGATTTCCAGTAGTGCTTGGTTGGCTTAGGATCACAGTTCTTACTGAGGTTTCTAAAAACTCATTATTCACTCAAGATTTTGAAAGCTGTGGGGAAACTAATGTTGCAAATCAGAATGGGAAGCCCTAGCACAGCTTCCTGGTTTTGTTGAATGCTTCATGAGAGACTTGTAAGACCACAATAATATTTTTATAATCTTGACCTGTTGTAAATTTTTTTTTGTAATAGACGTGGCTGGTATTTGCATCATGCTTGCAGGTATATGCACTAAGTATAAATGTGTCAATATTGCTCTTCTGTATTTATGAAAGAAATGCCAACACTTTCTCTTTTCTTTTAAGGAAATGATCATCGACAAGGTTAATGGACAGGTTGTCCCTCGGTACTTGATATACGACATTATTAAGTTTAATGTAAGTACTTGCAGTTTTATTGCTTATCAGTAGCTATAAATTCTTACTTCAATTTTAGTCTTATTTATATAAGTAAGAGCTTCAGAGTAAATATAAACACCAAAAACATTTGAGTATTTTGCATCTTGATAACAAGCAATGCATCAGAATTTAGATTGAAAGCAGCTTTACGATACCTGTTGATTTATTTCCACTTGCTCAAGAAAAACATGGCCATTTGAAACAGTCTGCTAGACACTGTTGGAAAATTTCCCATTTCTAGAGCATGTTTGAACTATCTAGGCAGTTGAAATCAAGAGGGGATGGAGGAGTTAGTGTGGTGTATTTGTTACCAGAGCTTCACAGTACTTGTTAGGCTGCTTTGTCACCTCCTTGTCAAATTTCTGTTTGAAACCAGGCAACTGGTCCTCTAAGTCCTCAACAGCAGGGTCTCCTGGTGGCACAGGCCATAGGGAAAATGTATAAAAAGGAAATATATTGCAGAAGTTGTGGAAAAGGAGAATAGAGTGGAGGAATAAAGTCTTTGTGATCACGAGAGCTGTTAAGCAGTACTGGAAACAGGAAACTTGTTTTCTATAAAACCAGCTTTCAAATACAGTAAAGGTTTGAATATCACCAAGGGGTTCTTGCTGGTGTCATTTACAGACTTTTTTGTTGTTGTTTTCTTCATAGTAGCTCATATGCTATTGTGTTTTGGATTTACAAATCAGCATGGAATAGCGTTGATAACACAGGGATGTTCCCTGTTATTGCTGAACAGCGCTCGCACGGCTTCAAGCCCTTTTCTGTTTCACCCTTCTGCACCAGTGAGTAAGCCTGGGGTGCACAAGGAGTAGGGAAGGGGACACAGCTGGGGCAGCTGACTCCACTGACCAAAGGGACATTCCTTGTCATTTTGTAGTGTGCATATAAAGCTGGGAGGGAATGATGTTTGTAGTGGTGGCGTTTGTCTTCCCAAGTCACTGTTATGTATGATGGGGTTCTGCTGCCCTGAGGATGGCTGAACACCTGCCTGCTCAGGGAGATGGTGAATGACTGCCTTGCTTTGCTTTTTTTGCATGTGCAGCTTTTGCTATAGCTTTCAAACTCCCTTTATCTCAAACCTTGAGTTTCCTCATTTATACCCTTTTGATTCTTTCCCCCCATGTTATTCCAGGGGAGTGAGTGGCTGCAGAAGGCTTAGCACCTGCTGTAGTTAAACCACAACAGTGTGTTAAACTTAGTCAAAATAGCCCATGGAGAAAACACTAGTATCTGTAATGCTTCTGGAAAAACAAAATTATTGTTTCAGTGTCCCTAACAGGACAAAAACAGTGTTAGTAAACCACAGGACATTTCAGCCTTTCCAAGCTACAGTTGACTCTTCCAGTATTGAGTAAGGTACTATTCAGCTCAATCACTCAGTCTAAGTGGGAATTGCAAGTGTAGGCATGGTACCAGTCACCAGAAATTACTTAGGTATTCTTGGAAGCATAGTCATACTGTGACTTAGGACAGCTGCTTTTAAAAGGAGTAGTTTGTGGGGAAGATGTGTTAGATTAGGACTAGAAGCTTTTTGTTAACACATATTAATTCTGTATCTAGATGTCCTTTCTCTAGCCTTTTCTGAAAAGTAGGTGTTAGTTTCTTGGATCCCTCCTACCATGAAGACTTTTCCCTAAGCAAGAATTCCATGTACTCTTCTAAAAAATACAGTCTTCTATAACCACCCATGAGTTCTCATTTTTTCTTTACATTTTCTTACCTGCTGCTCCACCTGTGGTTCCATGTTTATTAACCTTCATGTCTTGCCTTCTCTCTGCTCTCCTTTTGAATCTAACCTTCCTTTCACTGCTGTTACATTTCCTTTGAAGTAAACATGTAATGTGAGAAGTGTACAGTCAGTCAGTTTGTGATGTGCATATACTAGCAAAATAACACTTTTCAAAACTCATAATTATTTTGGTTAAGCTTTGTTTTGTGGTGGAAGGAGAGGAAACCCTCATTTGTAGTGAAGTGTCCAGACTTAACATGATGAACCTCACTTGGCAGACTGGAAAAATGATCAGTAGGTTTCCAGAGGATTGTCAATGTTTAGGAAAAGTCTGCTTTTGGGCAGTGTTTGGTTTTGTTTGTTTTTTAAGTGCTGTGGGAATGAGAGGAGGAGCTAGTTACCGTGTAATAGTTTTTTAAAGTCAAGAACGAATTAAGATAATGTTATCAGTATGAATACAAGCAGGGCTTTAGCTGCAAGAAGTCATTAGCAGTGGCCCTACTATAAAGATTAAAAAGCACAGCTGTTTTTAGGTTAATTTTAGAAGCTTAATTATAAAAATGGGCACCCAAGGATGTTTGGCTTGGCAAGAAATGATCAACAGAATTTTATCACCAAGAGAGGTAAATGTAATATAACTTGTAAATGGCAAGAAAGAGTAAGTTCCTATTTAAATTGTGTAAGTTAG
This sequence comes from Dicaeum eximium, assembly GCA_013396995.1. Classification (NCBI taxonomy): domain Eukaryota; kingdom Metazoa; phylum Chordata; class Aves; order Passeriformes; family Dicaeidae; genus Dicaeum; species Dicaeum eximium. The sequence continues at coordinate 644,966 of VWZP01008070.1, read as the reverse complement.
GTTTTTGTTCATTCTTTTAGCAGATCTTCAAATAAAATAATTACATGAAGCTCTGATCCTGTTCAAAACCAGAACATTCCTCCCCACCTTCCAAACAAACAATCCCCCACTCCAAAAATGCCCCAAAACAGAGATGGCTCTGGAATTTGGCAGTTTGTTTTGACCTGGAAAGCAGTTGAGTCTTGAAGGTGAATGATGGAGTTACTGTATTGCTCTCCATCATGAGTTACAAGATTTGCAGCATGTCCTCTGTGTCACCCTTCACAGGACTCAGCTTACTCTGCTCTTGGAGATGCAGCTTTGCAGCTGGGAAGTGCACATTCAAACTCCATTGATAAACACCTTTGCTCAGGCAAGCCTCATGTTTTAGTCAGGTTTTGTAAACGAAGATATTTTTAACTGAGCTTATTCTCAAATGTTTGACCTATTTTGCTAGCTAAGCATTGCAGAGTTTTCTGGCTTTGTCAGAATATTCCTTCTGAAATGTTGCATTCATAATGCAGAGAACGTGAGTGGATAAGGACCTACCTATTATGGATTTTAATCCATGTTGTTATCGGTGAGGGTTATTGTTACTTGCTTTTTCATTTTGCTGTAGTGTGTCAGGAATAAACTATAGCAGCATTCTAGAAATAAACAAAGGAAACTAAGAGAATAGGCTGATTTATATAGTTTGTATTTGGCTCTAGATATCTCTACAGGAAAGTCTTAGGAGAAAGGAAACCATAAAAATTGAGTTTCAGTGATTGAAACTATACTTGAGTTCTTAAGCAAAACATGTCAATTGGTTTGCTTGTCTCTTTCCATGATAAGTTTTGTATTCAATTCTGATGCTTGTAATGTATAGCTGCTGCAAAAGTCTGTCTTCAAGGATGCTGATGGAATCCTTTGACTATTTCTTTTAGTTACTGTTTCTGTGACATCTAGTTTCTAAAGGCTTGTAACACATCCCGTTCTGTTGCGAGGGATTTTTGTGTCAAGAAAAACAAATGATTCTTTAGATTTAAAAAGATTTTTTTATTGTAATTTTCTTCAGTCTGAAACATGGTGTTGATTATTAATAGCAACCCAAAATATGACATTGCTATCTGACTGCTTTCATCTCACCTGCTAAAATCAAACTCATGGAAAGAAACCTGTATCCTAGTGAAATAAGTGTGCCTTTTGGCCTTTGTGAACTCCATACACAAGAAATCTGGATTTTCATATATCTGGATTTTTCATATTTCTCTGAACATAAAAGGACCCAACATTCCTTACGGTGTTTAGTCTTAATGAGTACAGAGCTAAATCCCTGCAGTGCATGTTGCTTTTCAGCTTCTTGATTTCTGTCTGTAGGTAGTTGAATTCATCATTATAGTAACTGCAGCTGTATTTAAAATTTGGTAGATAATTTGGTGCATAATTCTAGTGTAACAGAGGAAGCTGACAGTAGAATAATTAATAGCCCCAGAAGCAAATGCAGGCAAATCTAAATCCCTTTTCATCTGAAACAGTCCACAAAAGAATGTGTCTTCATTCTCCAAGTTATCTTGGAGACAGCTCTTCCTGAAAAACCTTGTTTCAAGAAGCTTCTTCTTAGATAATATTCAGTAGCTACTTGTAAATGTATGGACACTAAAGTTAAGCAACTATTTTTTCCCTTGGTTAAGTAACAAACAGTAACACTGGCATGATGTAGGATCTAATTAATGCATTCTTAGCAAAGATGCTGAAAATGAGTACAACTTTCCTTTTCCTTTCTAACCCTGGCCTTTAAATTTTTAATCTCTAGCCAAGTTTTTGTGAGACCAGATTGCATTGGTAAGAATAGACTGAATGCTTGAAAAAGAATAATTATTTAAATGCTTAGGAAGGAGATAGAGTTTTGATTAAATTTCCTAATACTTTGTGTGTTGAATTAAGTCAAGATCGAGACTTCTTTTGTTCTCATTATGTGTAGCAATGCTGTTGCTATTTATAAAATTTGTCATGGTAAACAGATATGCTGGTCATAAATCCTGCCTACAGCCAATGTCCTCATTGAATTAATGCATGAAAAATGTTTGTTTTAAATCCCTGTAAAACATTACCGTGTCTGACATTTCTTTTACAAACCTCATTCTAAAACAATGTAAGCCTCACAGTCCATGCTGTCTCTCACTTATTAGCCTATTAACCTTATCTTAAAGTTGTACTGTGAAAGTTTTCAGGGCACAATTCAGAGATGCAAGTGTTTAATTGCATCTCTTCTGTTTACAAATGCACCTGGCTGCCAGCCGCCCTTCTGCCCTTAATTTTAATTTTGAGATTATTTTTCAAATGGAATCACCTGAAAATACAGATTTAAAATACTTTTGTTTCTAATTGTACTCTGGAAAGTAAGGATGCTATGAGCATGTTTGCTCTTGTACCCTTTAGATTATTTCTTATGAAGACTTATCTAACAAACACCCAAATGCTTGTACTGGTGCTCCTGCTGTGTGTTATGTTCTCAATATATATCACCTCATTCCTTCACAGCTCAGGGCTGTCAGGTAAATGAAATACAGGCCATCCACTCAGTTGTGTCTTGGTTTGCTTTCTGCTGTTAGTCTGGGAGAGGTGCACTAAGTTTGCTTTTTCTTCCTTCTCCAGTTTTTATGATGCTGTTTATTGGGAGCAAGGGCAGCCTGGTCAGGTAATGCATTTGAGTAATCTGAAATTCCAAAAGGGCAGCATTACAGTATAGGAAGAGCAACAAATGGTGGCTTATAGGATGGAGAATCAACATAGTAAAGGAGTGATGCTGCAGAAGCTTTTGGGTCTGTGAAGTAGGATCGATGTATCATAGCTGGTTGTCATTTTAAGTCTTTCTTGCCTTATTCCCCTTCCTTGCTGGTCATCTTTTATCCATCATTAAAAACCTGACTTGTACGTCTGAACACCACAATTTGAAAATCATATTTCTTTGGTAAACTTTCAGACAGCTACCTTGTGCTTTTTTCACTGTTACTCCTTGTGTTTCAGGAAAGTGCACAGCAGCTGAAAAGTAGCATTTCTTTTCATTTTTGTGTCCCTTTTTAAAAAAGATCTCCTTCACTATGATGCAGGCAAAAAGTAAATTATTGTTGAAGAGTGATAATTAGTACATGCTGACCAGGGTGTTTTTGCTGTTTTCATGCTCTTATTTTTTTATCTAACAAGCTGCTTGTTGTTGGGGAGCATTCTCTGGTGTTGTAATTAGCTTGAAGCTTGACTGTTTTACTTGCTGGTTAGATTGTGTGAAAAAAACCCATTGATTTCTTTCATTTCCTTACATCTATTACTTTGATCCTCCTTTTCCTGACCTGAGGGGCACTATGGATCACAGTGAAGGTGGTTTGTTTTCCATATTTTCCAAAATAAAGAAGACTTGATAAAGTACTATATAAAAGCAAAAGGGAATTAATTAAATTCTGTCATGTCCTGTTTTATTCTCAAAATGTAAGTGTTCTTATACCTCAACATGAAGTATGTCTCACCAGAAACTTTTTGAATGGCATATTATCACTAATTGTCAGAGGAAGAGACACAAAGTGTTGCTGCTGGGAGAGAGATATAGGACAAGTAGTTCTCCAAGAGTAGCTTTAGATGTTACCATGACACTAAATCCTTTATATTTTTCAGATGTTTGTGTCTTTGTGTCTATACTCGTACTTGCTTACCCTGATGTGATACTTTTTCAGCAAACCATGAAACTTGCTGTAAAAAAATACAAAGTCACACCTGAAAGTTTAAGTTGGGTTGTAAATGAAAATTACTGAGATATTTTAAACCTTAAATACAATTTGGAGACTGAAGTCCGAAACCAATTTTTTTTTGTTCTCAGGTTTCCTTAAAAAGCTTTTCTCAGTATCTTTGTTAAACAATTTTCTGCTTTTCATGATTCAAACCATTAAAAGACCTCACGTTTTATCTGCAGTATCTTTTTTATCTTCTTATGCTATAGAAAGTTATGATTAAATAGAAAAACTGTCTCCTTCAGCTCACAGTTTATGACAGTCATTCCCATAGGAACTGCCAAGTGGACTTAAACCCAGCTTCTGTCTCAAGGAAATATTCAGATCTCTCAAAAATGTGGCAGTAATCACAGCTGAAGTGGAAGGTGTGGAAAAACTTTACAGTGGTGCAAGTTTTCCAGTTGTATTGTCATGTCCAGTTTTCTAAGTACTAACAATGAAGTCTTAAACAGGGCTTTTCTTGTCCAATATATTTCCAAACAAAAATCTGTAGGCAAAATAGAGTATTGGGGAAATGTCATATGGAAGCAGTGAGAGTGTTCCAATGTTGTAATGTCTTATTTCCCTAACTAAGATTAAATTACGTATTTTCTACAATTAACCTAGCAACAATATTGCATTTTTCAGCTTTCTCCCTGTCTCTTCCCATCTTTTCCCTGTTTCTGGGAGAAAAGGACTAAAGAAAAAGTCAAAGTTAATCAAAAGTATGTAGCAAATATAACCGTAGATTTCTGGATTGGTTTTATGAAGGTTGAAAGCAGGATCCCACTAGTATTTTTTGTTCCATGCCTAGCTGGGGGAGAATTGGGATTATTCTGTCTGGAAAAGAAAAGGCTTAGAGGAGACATTATTGCAGCCTTCCAGTACCTGAAGGGAGCCTAGAACAGATCTGGAGAAGGCCTTTTCAAAGAGCCTGTAGTGATAGAACAAAGGGGAGTGGCTTTAAACTGGAAGTGGGCAAGTTTAGATGAGATAGTAGGAAGAAATTTTTCACTGTGAGCTTTGTGACACACTGGAGCAGGTTGCTCCGAGAAGTTGTGGATGCCCCATCCCTAGAAGTGTTGAAGGCCAGGTCGGATGAGGCTTTGAGCCACCTGGTTTAGTGAAGTGTCCCTGCCCATGGCAGGTGTTGGAACTGGATGATCTTTAAGGTCTCTTCAAACCCAGACCATTCTATGATTCTAACATGTTTGAATAGCCTGACTGATTATTATGGTCTAGGAGAGAATGTGAAGGCTGTATTTTCATCCTTTTTAGAATATTCCTCTTCTTTAAAATAAATATGAAGAAGAATACCACTTTCTCTTGAAAGGAGTATTATATTTTCAGTGTTTCTTACTTAAAAGCTTAACCATGTACACAAAGAACTAGATACATGAAGACAGATTGTGTACTGAAATGATAGATATTTACAAGTCTTCAGGTGTTACAAGCTGATACTTAATTTTTAGTTCTATCATGGTTTAGGCAACGTAGGTGGTTCCTTTTCTAAGATAGTTGTTGTGAATAAGTGCTGATTGTTACTACTTTCCCCCCCCTTGTTTCTAGTTTTTGCAAGACTTCATACTAACTGTACTAGACAGTCTTATTTTAAATACCATGAAGTAATTTGTATTCTAAAAACACCAGTGCCACAATCTTTTCAAGTATGAAGTGGCTTGAATAATGTTTTTAAGATGAAGGAATTTTCCCACGGTTCTTTAATTCAATGGAGTGATAATTCTTTATCATAAAGACAGCCGTGTGAAAACCCAGCAATAGCTATTCCTATGAAGAGTCATTGTGAATGGCTGATAGAAAGGGAGTGTCAGGAGAGTAGAAGCAGAAAGAGAAAATACAGACTGCAACACATTCTCAGTGGTCCAATTAAGGTAAGAATATCTCCATACTACATGCAACACAAGCACTAGGAAAAATAATTAGAAAAAACTGAAGCAATAAAAGCCTGTGTTTGACTTTGAAGACAGCCTAAATTCAGTGTAAAATAAATTATTAAAACTTAGATTCCCATATGCAGTCTTTTTGTGTGTAAATATCCCATGGTGATAATGACACATCTATTTTATAATCAGGGTTTTTTAGAACTATGACTTTTCCTTCTAAAATTGAAGTGGGAAGTTCATCTACTCAAATTACCTGAGGGGAGGCAACCAGTCTAGACAGAACAGGATTCCTTTTCGTTTTAATCATTTCCATCCCAGTAAAATCCCCTTATTGAGTTCTGATTTTGAGGGCTCAGAAGGATTTCTAAATGAAGTCACTGTACATGCAATCAATGAATTTTCTGAAAATAGCAGCTAGTAAGCTTCCAGTGCCTAACAGGAGCTTTGTTTTCAAAAGAGAGTGCTTAGGTGCTCATCTGTGCTAGATGCCTGTTTCCATAATTTTGCCTCTTTATTGCCCAGTGTTGGTGGTGAGAATCATAATTCAGTCACTTCAACTGATTGTAAATATTCTGCTTTGTATATGTTACCTTTGTACTGGTGGTGCAAATTTATCATCCAGTTGCAATTACAGAGTTTTATGGTTTTTATTGTGAATTTGTTTAAAATTTTGAGCAATCCAAGAAGAGTAAGGGAGAGAGCAATGTTTGTAGTACAGTCTACTTTTTCTGTTTTGGTCATATCTGTTTAGTCACAGTTTTGGCAGTCCTGCTGTTTTGTTCAAGTTATGTTTACTAATTAAAAAACCTCATGGCTCTATATTTGTATGTTCTGTTAGACCTTGGTTTTATCCATTGGCTACTAACTTCTTTCCTTTGTACATTTTAAAGTTTATTTTCAGTGATTATTTTTTAAGGAAATGCCAGCAATTTAATATATGTCTCAAGCAATATTTTTAATAGGTCTAATTCTTCAAACCATTTTTGTTCTGTGGTAAATCAGAGCAATATTCCATTGTGTAGAACAACAACATATAAATTGTAATCATGTTCCTGCAGCACACTGGTTGCATTATTACAATTGAAACGGTGTTTCACATGCTGTACCTCATTGATGCTAAGATAAACTTTAGAAACATTTTGAAGCTGATGAATTCCTTGCCCTTGTCATACATGTTTTGAATATTTTAGGGATAAAAGTTAGAAAACCCCCAAAATTTTAAGTTAGATAACCGCCAAAATTTTAAAATTAATTTTTAGATTCTATTGATTGTTATGCCTTTTGCCTTTTGGAAATAAAAAACTTAAGGGTCATAATTCTATAACATTTTCCTTTCTCTAATACTTTACTTTTAATCCTGCTTGAAAAAGAAAACTTCATAGGAAATGAAAAAGGTCTTTTAGGCACTGAATGTAATAATCTTATTTGGAAACTCAAACAGCACCTTTAGATTGTTTTTATATAAAGCTATGTGTACAGAAAAAACAGCATCTATAAAACCATGGTCAGAAGAAATGTGTGCCAGATCATTAATATAAAATGCAAAATATTAGACTGTGGTCTTCAGAAGTTGGAAGAACTAATAATGAGCTTTCATTGGGAATACAGATGTCAGCTGTGGGTGCCTTGAATTGTCAATAATAACGTTAAATACAGGGTAGAATATCAGGCTGAGTTTATTCTTCTCTCAAAATCATTAAAGCTAAGACAGTTGTGACACATGTTCTGCTCTGGCTCAGTAAGTGAAGACGTGCATGGATGTGTGTCTGTGTGTGTGTGCTGAATTATTCATGTCTCAGGTAGTGCTCTGGAGAAGCAAATGGAGCATGCTTTGCTGGTGGGTAGACTTCAGCCATATCTCATGGAGGAAAGGAATAAATATTCTCAGTTTATCCTGGACCACGCTGGTTATCAGCTGTGTGCAGAGGCCCAGGCATTATTTTTCTTTTTATTATAGCTGCATTGCGGAAAAAAGCACATAAATACCAAAATCAAAGATGAAGTACTTTTATGAATTTGGTGCCTGTGTAGCATGGCATATTCACTGCATCCATCTAGGTAAAGGACTTTCTGTGTAAGGCTTATGGAATTAGCTGAGCTGTGGCCACGAGGTAACCTTAGAGACATGGGGGAAGGAAAACTTAAATGTGGAGGGTGATGGTAGATCCTCAGGGATACCTTTCTCCTTGTGGGGAGAGAGGCAGGATGTGCAACAGAGATCACATTATCCTCTTATCCCCATCTTAGCGACTCCTGCCATCTTGCTGTATGCAGTGACCTGGGATTTGAGTTCCTCTCCTGGTGTAGCATGAGGCTGTGACTTCAACACTGAGGTCTGTGAACTGAGTGGAAGGCAGGAGCACAGCCTGGCATTTGTCCAAGTCCTATCTTCTGGCACCCATTTGGAGCATTGTTAGAGGGGCTGGTTTTGTTGCGTGGGTGGGGTTTTTTTGGTGGTAGCTTTTCTTTTCTTTGTTTTTTTTTCTAATCTCCATTAGAGGTTAGAGGCAAATAAATTGCGTTGCCCCATCTGCTCAAGACAATGGATATTAAATGATTTGCAGACCCTCTTTTTCAGTGTTTTTAAACCCATTTCTTTTTGTGATCCTTATGTGACTTGTTATGTGTAATTTCTATTGAGAAGTTAATTTTAAATAACCTAAGTTTAAATTTAGAAATTTTGAATCCTGGGTGGATTTCAAAGTTCAGTAGAAATTTTATCTTATGTTTTGAAGTTGTGTGGAGGATGTTTTAACATCAAAATCATATTTTGCAAGCCCACTCCATGCTGTGACCTTAGTGCAATGCACAGTTTCAACAGGTGAAGAAAACTCAGCTGCTTGAGGAAGAGGTGTCGATTCAACAGATGACTCTTCTCTTAAGGCTTGTTTAAATGATATTTTGCTTTAGGATACATTTTATTTACAATGAGAGGGAAATGTAACTTTCTAGCATAGGTAGGAGATACATGCTACTTGTTAATTTTGTTTTACCCTTTGCTAACACTTATTTAGGTTAAAAATGTCTAGAACAGGAATTATCACTTAATATACTTCAGTAAGTATGCTAAGCAGTAGTGACCCTCATCCTTCTCAGACAAGTAAAAACCTACATGTTGGAATAAAATCTTAATTATCCGAATGCTTAAGTTAATAAAACATCTGTATTGCCTAAAACCATGCTATTACTTAATGCCTGGGTTTAGATTATACATGCATCAATGTCTTGGTTTCTGATGATTTTTAAATGTGTGCTTTATGCACTAAATAATCTCTTCCTGGTTTTGTCAAGGTCTCTGAATTATTTATTGCAGCCTACGTTACCCTCCTACTTATTTGCTAAAAGCAAAGAATTTTATCACTTCAAGATTTTGACTATGTCTGGGATAAATGCATCGTGTATTAGCAACATTTGTTGTAATTATAGGAAATGTGTAATAACAAAGAAAGAGCCACTCTCCTCCAATATTGCTTTTATTCAGTATGTCCTTGAGTTAAATTCAATTATGTGCTAATTTTCTTATTGGTAATGTGCTGTGCTTTTGTAAGAATAGAAACACTCTTTGACTTCTTAGTTTACTAGTCTGATGAAGAAGTAGCTTGGCAGCATTGTCTGTGTTTTCATTTCTCATATGATCTTATGTCAACCTAGCTTTGACCTTTATTTGATGGAATATAGCTGTAATATATCTGTCTACTTAACAAGCTTTAAAATAGAAATATATGATTGGCAGAACGGCAGGAAATGATTAGTTCCAAGTAGATGAGAAAAGTGAAAGGAATATTTTAAGGAAAAGAAAGTGATTCAGCTGGTTTATGGTGCATATGAAGTTGTCTCAGCTTGTAATTTAACTGTGTAGGGATGGAAATAAATTTAAATCTCTGTACAAAACCATTTTTTGAGGCAGTCATTATAAAAAAGCTTTCTAAATAACCTAGCTGCTTATTGGCTTATTGGAAGCTCAAATATATGAAATATTAATTAGTTAATTTGCTCTTTCAGACCTACTAATAAAATGTGGCTGAGTGGAAAAGGTACTATAGGGAAGAGAGCATGTGCATTAGATCTTTCTGAAATCTACCTAGAGAATTATGGGGTTCTTTGAAGTTATAAAAAATATATAGACACATTTCCCAGGAAAGAATTCTTCAGTCAGTTCTTCAGTCTGTTGTTGCAGCAGTTGAGATGTGTTTTATGTGTTTTAATTTCATGTACAAACCAGGACAGGCTCAGTCACTGTATAGATGAGTACTCAAGTATGCTATACATAGGGGGACAAAGAAAGGAAGGGAAAAAGAAGGAAGGAAAGATTGATTGATTGGTTGATTTTCCAACATTTTGTCTGTGGCACTTTAAAATCTGTAGATCATACATCTATATACTGTGAGAAATGAATAAAGAGTGAACCACTCTCCAGCCCCTTGGGTTTTTCCATACTCTTAATTTTCCATTCATTTGAATGGCTCTTTACTGATAACACCTTCATGTTTGAAAGAAAGACAACACTGAAGGCAACATTAACCACCAGCTTAGCTTTCTTCTTCACGAGCATGGATCAGTGAACAGAGATTAGGAGACATTTCACCCATGTGTCTGCCACAGGCTTTTTACAAGGTGTGCTTCCCCAGAGTGATGCTGGCTGTGCTGCCTTTTCTTATGTAGACTGAAGCAGAGTCCTAAAAGAAAGTGTTGTGAGTTACATGTGGTATGGGAGCAATGCATAATTCTTAAAGCTCTTGCCATGAACAACTGAGGACTTTTGATAGAGGTCTAGTAGGTTCTAATGCTAGCAAAGAAATATAAAACAAGCTTAATGGCACTTTGGGAGCATGAAATTTCAAGGATTTTGGTGAAAGCCAATATGATTTTGGAAAGAACTGATTAAATTCATGTTTTTAAAAATTGGCTCTATTTTTCTCCTAATTGAGATACCTGTTGAGATACTACTTGCTCTTACCTTTCTATGCCTCATCAGAATGTCATTTTGCCATTAATTTTTTTGGCCTTCTTTCCAGTTGACTGGTTCAGATCCTCTCTGATGCATGTTGGAGCAGTGCTTTTTTCTTCGAGCTGCCTTTAGTACAGGAGGTTCCTGGTAGCCAGTGTTTCTGCTCAGCTATACTGCTGCCATTGATGATTTGAGTCCCATGTCTTCCCAGTTTCCTTCGCTCATTGCTTTCAATTTTTGAAGAATTTTGGTTTGCAAGCCAAGGCTCTGTGAGCTTATCCCCTGTAGGCCATGAAAGGAATGGGTTTTGAAAATTATTTTCTTGTGTGAATGGGTGGCAAAATGAGGGATGATCTCATGTAAATAATTTTCAGTGCTGTATCACACTTGCAACAATGCAAATCTACAAGTTTTGTGTCTCATTGCTGTGAAAGTGACACCTCCGATCGAAACGAGCTTTAGAATTTATTAGTTGACGGTTGCTTGTTTTGTTCTAGTGATATCCATAGCATGTTTTCCTCACTGTCTAATGCTCAAAATACAATAAACTCCATTACAAGCCGTTACTAATTGACAAATGCGCATTTTGAACGCTCATACTGATCTGGTGCAATGCACCAAATGTAGAAAGAGCATTGTAAAGCTGCTGTTTTATTTCAGATCTTGAAAGGTCAGGGCATGCTGCTGAGGCTTAGCAAAGGGTTTTACTGCCTTTTTGTGACTGAGCCATCAAATATCTTGCAGGTTTTTGTAGCCATTGTTTATTGGCACATTTACCAACTGCACTTATTTTTCTCTTTTCTATGACAGAAAAATGAGCATTAATTTAATGGTTCTTTCAAAGCATCAATATACTGCACTCGGAGCAAAGGGTTCACTTAAATGTCTAAATCTCGTTGCCTTGTCATTAAAAGTATTGTGAACAAAATTATCTAATTGACTTCAGAGGAAAGCTATGTGGAGAAGTACAGCTGCCATATAAAAGCTATAATAAGGGAGTATTTATATTATTTTAGTTAACTTAAAAGGTATTTAGGTGTTTAATTCATGTATGCTTGAATGCATATTACAGGTTTCTAGCTTTCTGTGAACTTTGATTTGGTTAAACCTCTTATAGCCTGAGAAAAAATGCTTGAAAACCGCACATTTGGGAAAAATTTAGTAATTTGATAATACTTCTGTATATCTAGGATTCTAAATATTGTGTTAGGAAAACTTAGATTGTTCAAATAATTTGGTGTTTGATTTTAATACGGATTTTTGTAACTTGGCAGGGACAGCCTGTTGGAGACTGCGATTTTAATGTTCGACTTGCATGTATAGAGAAAGAGATTATATTTCCGCGACATGAAAAGATGAAAAGTGGTCTCATTGACAAAGCACAGGAACCCTTCAGTGTTCGAAACAAACCATTTTTCGACATCTACACTTCCAGAAAGGTAAGGTTGATTTCAGTTCTTTTATGTTGTGGTATTGGGGGCAGTAAAACAGTGGTAGGTATAGGCTTTCCCTCATCATTTTTGTTGTGTCTTCCAGTGAATGCCTCTGCTAACCAAATGTTCAGCAATTGCTGTGGGGTGATTGGCAGCTTGGGAAAAAGTGGGGGTTTTTTTTGATTTATTACTTGTCTCAGGCTTTTAGAAAACAATTTTTGAAGATACCAATAAATCTGAAGTACCCGGTAAAACTTTAAGGACATGGCGGTCTGCATTTGAGATGATTGTGTTTCAAATGCAGTTCAGTCAACAATTTTTTACCCTAATGTCTTACCACTACCTTAAAAACATCTTTGAAATACGAATATCTGCATTTTTAATTTATTGGGATTTTTGGGGTTGGTGTATGGCTTCTTTGGTGGTTTTTCCTTGGATTTTTTTTTTTTTTTGGTTGGTTTGAGGTAGGTGTTTTAAGTGTCAATCATGACAGACTCTGAAGTCTTCTACATTTTGCAGTTCAGGTTACACATTTTTCTTTTTGTACAATGTACATTATAGGGTAATTTTGTCCTCATTTAAATCAGTCTTGCCTAATGAAATATGTTCTTTTTACTACTCTTGCAACAGGAAGCTTCTTAGGAGGCTTGAAATCTGATCATTGTTTTCAATAAGCAAGAAGTTTTATGTCAATATTTGAGAATTGTTTGTATGCCCTATGACAACTATAAGGAGTTTTAGGTAGCAGTACCAGTATTAATGTGGAGTTTTATCTAAGGCAATATAGGTAAACACTTAAGAAAAATAAATATTGGTTCCAAATAGATTTCAAATCTATATCTGCTCAAAAGAATAGTGTTCATTAAAATATATTCTCAAAAGATCAATATATAAACTAAGAATTATTGTTGCTCTTACTTACCTCAAAATACCTTTTTTATTTCATTACTTCTCTGAAATTGATGAATATGATTCCTGTAACACTTCCTTAGGGTAATGAAAAAAGGCTTGCATTTTCATATTCATCATAACTTTGTGAATTTTTCATTATGTATGGTCAGAGTAGAGTATAAACAATAATCCAGTCTATTGAAGCATTGCCCTATTCTGAAAAAAGACTATTTAAAAATAGTAGTTTTGCTCAGAGGATCTTTAGCCTATTTTATTTAGTCATCTCTGTAACTATAGCAATGAACATAGTGATGAATACCTCATCAGTATAGCTGAAAAAGCAAGCAGACTTCCTCTTGCATCAATGATGAATGTCTTGAGAGGGTTTTCAAACTCTGTGTATGGGACAGTAAGGTCTGCAGGAAGACAAAGAATTCCTTTTACCCTCTAAGTCTGTTCATATCCATCAATCCCTCTGCAGAGATAGGTGCTGCTGNCCTCTTCTCTCCTCTCCCTCTTCTCTCTGACAGGATCTAACAGAATCCTTCCTTTCTTGACTATAATGAGTAGCTTTGTGGTGTTAAATAGCTGGCTGGGGTAAAACCATCACAAGATCCTTAAAGATTTACACCTTCAGTGGTCTCAGAAAAACTGTGGTTTTATAAGCCTGGATTTCTTCCCGGTGTATTTCACTGGGAGAAGATGTGGCTTCTTTAATCACCCCCAAGGCTTGTTGTTTTCAAAGGTCAGTGGAGGTAGCAGTCCTTGGGCACATATAAGATGGCTCTCTGATTGCAACAGCATATTCAAGACTGAAAAAGTGGAAAACCCATACCTTGTCAGAATGGATTTCATCAAAGCTTTTGGAGTATGATTTGGAGTTGCTTGGGGTTTTTTTTTTATTTTTTTTTTCAGTGTAGCTGGGGTTTGCTTGAGATCAAGAAAAGAATCAAGTGTACTTCATCACATCTTATTCTTGTTTCAAGAAGCTTTAATTGTTGAAACATGTTCTCAGGATGCAGTTTGAACCTCACAAGAGAATGCTGTAGACCTGTTTTTCACAGCCTCCCTCCATCATTCCTTTCTATGATCTGAATTAAGACATTCCATTCCATTCCTTTTATTAAAAATAATGTATTGGTAAATCTGTGTTAGATTGTGTGGACTGTAGGAAGATTACTAAAAAGGCCAGAAGCCTCAGCGCTATATTTAATAGCAGAAAAAGTGGCTAAAACTTTTAATTGTACCAGAAAAAATGAGTGTTTTCCATGTAGACATAGTTATTTTCAGTGAAGAAGTGGAAGTAATTATTTGAAACAGCAGTAAACTTTGTGCTATGTTATATAATACATCCACTAATGAAAATGTTCTTAGAATTATGGATTTGGAACTTTAATACCAGAGTTAGGTAGTGACTGATTTTTTTTCTAATCTGAAAATCAATTTACTGTGAAATGAAATGCACTTTTAAAGTGCAGTTATAAAGTATGGCAACATTTGTAGTTGTCTTGAGATTTAGTTTTGGATTTTGGAAATAAAGGCTGTGTCTTTATAATGTTACCTTCAGTGTTATTTTAAGATGTTTGGATGGACTTTTGTTTTTTGTAAGACTGAGTTTTAGTGGTAAAACAAAAGAAATGGACAATCACTGGAGAGCAGGTTGTGTATTCTCAGAGTCTCTAAAAATGTTGCCTTGTGTTGAACTCTGATATTGATGAAGAAAGCAGTATCACTAATGTTTTTTCCTCTGTGATCAGTTAAACACAGATTAGTATTTTAGTGTTAGCTGGGAACTTCCTTTTGATATAACTTCTAGGTTCTCTTAGACATTTTTGAGCAAAGTTGAATTTTTGGTGTTTGTCATTACACTTGCATGATTGGTCACTTTTGTTGCATAGCTTGCTTTCTTTGCATTTATTGGATTGCATCAGAACTCAAGGAGATTATTTGGTCAAATTCTATCACCCATTGTGTAAGGATTGCAGCAGTCAGTGGAAGAAGCTATAGTTTTAGGTTAGTGCTTTAAATCCTTCATACTCTTAGGCTTTGAAGCTTGGCCTTGTATTTACAGGAATATTAGGCTTTTCAACAAGACAAGATTTTCATTATATTGAGCAGGAAGTACAGGTGCATAGAAATAATTATATTCTTGGAAATGGTCCAACTCTTGGCTTTCCTTGTTTAAACCAATTCACAGTTCTCTTGTAAGAGAGAACTGTGTGGACAGTCTCAGCCTGGATAGCATCACTAAAGCCCATTGTATAGTGAAAATTCTGTCTAGCAGTAGGAGGAAAAAAGTTCCTTTCTGTGCAGTCTGTGGTCCCATAGAGAATTGTGTCCATCACTCTCAATGGAACAATAGGGCTAAAGGTTAAACAGTGGTACAGGTCAAATGAACAACCTTTTGCAAATGTTAGCACACTGTATGTCAATGACTTGTCAGTTCTTAGACTATTATCTGGTTTTAAAATGACAGCTTGTCCTAGAGGAATTAGAGAGAAGGTAATCTCTGATGGAAGATTAAATGGTCTAGGATCTTCTTAAAAGTTTTCAGTCAAATCTGTGAAATGACAGGTGACTTACTTTGTTCTCCTGGTTTATTTGACATTTTGATTTTTATTTTTACTTTTTAAAACTGCTTTTGTTGTAGTTAAGATAGGTGGAATATTTAGAGTTTATACCAGTAAAGGTATAGCTCCTGTTGAGATGGTTTGCTTTGGAAAATGAAGTGGCTGTGGACCTCTGATGATGCAGGAGACTGTAAGTGCACACTTTGCCGATGTTGATCTATTTTCCAGACAGCTGAGGCAGCTGTTAGCTAGTATTTGCATGCCCTGAAAGAGTGAACGCTGATAAAGGGCAGAATATGCAGATGTTGCTCATCTGTGTCTGCCAAGAGAGCTGTTAACCAAAACTGACTGAAATGACAAGGCCTTGTCTTACATCTCCATGTTGCCTACAGACAACATGTGGAGAAGCTTTGCAGTCATGGGACAGGAGACGGAAGAATTGCACGGCAACAATGGTGGATGCAGAAGTGTCAAATACTCTGTCTATTGAAGATCTTGAATTCCCCATCTCAGTGGAGAGAGAATGTTAACATATGGAGGTTTTTTATTGCCAAGAAGACTTGTTTCCTCTGTTTTTATTTTTGTTTTGATTTTCTATGCCTTCAGGAGTAGTTTAATCGGCTCACCTTTCAATCTTGCATTTCCTGACCTAGAGTTGGCAGCCATTCTTCAGTGTCTGGCCTACATCATATTCCTCACTCCATCTGTTTCCTTCTAAGATTCTGGCCTATTTATCATTGAATATCACCTTTTAATTGTCTTCTAACCCATGTCCCCTCTACCATTTTGTTTCTATTTGTTTTTATTTCTTAATTTCTTATATTTCTTCCTCACTTAGTCTTGTTCCATCTCCCCAACAATGGAAAGTTTAATGGTGTAAAAGGAGTATTGCCTTATTCTACCCTTTGATGTTTTAGTGCTGGTGTAACCTTCACTTATATCTTATTTTTGGCATGCTTTTCTTCCTGTAAACACAATTAATCATTGACCTGAGGAACTTAGTAAACAAATGGGGAATGAGAAGCTGCAAAGATGTTACCTTATACTAGAATTTGAAATCTTCACTTGGTAGCCGCCTTATATCCCAGCATGTTGTACTTCAGCCTGATTGTTCAAAGTTATTTTACCACGTGAATTGTAAAAGTAAGTGCAGCCAATCAGCCCAAGTGGAAGAAATTGTAAGATAAAATAGGTGACTAAACTGCAGATCTTGAGCTGAATGTAGGTTACTGCCACTTGAAATTCGATGCTTGAACTGGAGCTATTTCATGCAGCCAGCTGCAGCACTGCAATGATGTGAATAGTATTCAGTAAACATAATTTCTGTCAGTGGGAGGTTGAGGGTAGCAGAGGCTTTGTAGGCCAGTGCTGGTGGGGTGTCAGCTGCCTCTGACTGTTCCTTTGCTTTCTGTGGGACAGGGAGGCAGCAGCTACTTGCTCAGATTTGGGTTCCCTCATGCTAGGGCAAACACTGACTCAGCTGAGGCTAACTTCTCAGCCTCTTTGCTTTGCTGGAGTCACTTAAGGAGATCCATTCATGAAGAAGAATCTGTGTTCCTTTCCTGGAGTAAACAGAAGAGGCTTAGGCTACTTGCTTTTGGTTATTATTATTTATGATGTTGAAGGTCAAGTGTAATATTTCAGCACAGTAGTATTTTGGTTAGGAAAGAAGTTTTTTTCTTTTTGTTTAAGAAATTATTCACACATTGGTTACATTTCACATTTTTCAGAAAGTGATCTACTGAAGTTAAAACAGACAGTCTTGGATATTTCCATGAAGGATTATTTTCATAACTTGTGGCCCATGTTAGATATTGCTAGTGGTGCAAATTAAATTAATGTAGAATGATTCAGATGTGGAATATGTAATTAAATTCTGACTTGTAAAACTATAGTGTGAGAAAGCAAGCAATGAAACTAGTGGAAAAATAAACGATTATGGATGAAGTGTTCTACTTGGTGCACATTGTAAGTTTAAACATCAGGACAGTACATATTTGGTTTAGCTTTTAACACTTTACCATTAGATTTGAACATTCTAACATATTTGTAAATTATTTTTTCTGTATTTCGTGCAGTGGAAATACTATATACTTTTCTAAGGAGGAAAAGTGTCTTTAACAGTTATTTCTTCTTTCAGTTTTATGGTGTATTACCAAATCAGGGAAATGCAAATCTGTTTGGACCTAATTACCAATTGGTATGCCAGTATGGACAATTGAATTGTATATTTGATATCTTTTGAATTAGTTAGAAGACTCAGCTGTGGTGACTAAGTGGGTCACTCCACTCATTAATTGAGGGGCAACTGTTTAATATTGTCCATTGTGTCACTTCACAGCCTGTCACTTTCCAAACTGCCTTCTGGCAATGCAGCTCCACAGGGAAGCCATCAGCCTGCTCGTATTGGAATGACGTTCAAGAGACAGGCGCTTAATTTGGATAAAATTAATAAAAGCACAAAGAAAATGGTAAAGATGAGGGTGAAATTTAAAGCAATTTATTATGATGCAGGATTATAGGACATTGCTGCTAGCTGTTTCTTTTCTTGTGATATGCTCAATTTTGAGAAAAAAAAACCAAAACCAGACCTTGTACAAAACTAATCTTTAAAATAAATAACAAAATCTTAGCATTTTACTATTATGGCTTTACAGTTTTAATTTCAACTTCATAGCAAATAATGCCCTCAAGTGCCACTGCATAGCAGAAGAGTCAGATTTTTTTAAACATCCAGAATATAAAATTAAACCTTAATTTTTTTGTTACAATCAATGCTTCAGGCTCAGTACAAAATATTAGCTCTGTTTGAATCAGGAATTTTAACAGTAAATGTATGAAAACGTTATATTCTAGTATATGAGTTTTTTGTCTGATTGAATTATTGTATATACAGTTTTGTCTTTGTTGACAAGTCTTATTAGAAACGCTTAGTAAAACAAAATCCTCAATTATTTGACTTAATTAAAACAGGCCTATCCATGATTTTGGCACCCAGGGACTAGATTATGTTGGAAGAGTTTACACAGGGGCTGGGTAACAGATAAACCTTATCAAGTATGTAACAGTGGAAGATCATTCAGCCCCATTGTACTCAACCCAGTGCCATTCTTTCCTTTGACATCAGAAGAGCTATTGAATGTAGTATTTGGTCAAGCCCAGAGTATTAGGGAGCTTGCAAGCATCAGTGTAATGAGAGCCTTGCTCAGTTGAAGACATTACAAACTTTACTGAGCATCTTTCATTCCATTCAGGAATGTCATAGATTGCAGCTATTTTGTAAATAGATCAAAGCCTTTGCTAGTGGAACCTATTAAACCTCCTCCAGCTCCAGCAAGACTGTAATCTCAGATGGGTGTGCTCTGCCAGGTAGGAGAGCACTGTGCAGTTTGAAAAAGAGAACTGTGAAGAGCACAGTAAATGAAATGGCCAAGCCATTTCATATATATATTGCTGTTTCTTCATCAGGAAAAATAAATATGAAATATTCCTGTTTGGCAGGGCCATTCCCACAAAGCTTCGAGGAATCCATGGTTCTCTCATTTTGAAGGTATCACAAAAGTCAATTTAAGTTTCTTGGAGGAGCTTATTTCTTTTATTTGAAAGAAGCATTTGAAAACATCATAGTTAATTGATGTCAGTTTCTCAATTGTGTTTTTGAGAAGAGATTGACAGTGAGAAATGCCTCATGCTTATTTTGAATTCAGGAATGCAGATGCGCTGTCAAATTAAGCATTAACACACATAGTGCTTGTGTTATTCTTGGGTATTGTTTTGAATATATTAGGTGCGTAACCTTTGGAGCTGTTCACTCAGAACCAGCACATGGGTGATAGCTCAGTGGGGCTCTTACTGTAGCATGCTCTAGGTTTTTCTAAGATGTCTCCAAATAATTAAGAAACATGGCATACAGCTAGTGTTACTAGCATATTTGAAGAGTGCTGTTAATGAATTAGCTGCAAAGCCAAGAGGATATTAAAAAAGAAAAAAAACTAGAAACACCAAACTTGATTCCCTGCCACCCTCACAATGTATTTTACTCTTGTTCACCATAGCATTTTTTTCCTGTGTGGCTGGGTAGTGAAATCAAGCTAGTGTGGTTCATAGATTTTAACATCCAAGATCGCATCCCAACACACACTACAGTGACTTCTAGCTAGTCATATATCTGGAAGTGGCTTTCCTTTGAATCTTTTGGAGGGGTAGTAGATTTAAGAAACAGCTTTCAGTAGTTGATATATATGATTTCTCTTAAGTTCTCTATGAAAAAAGCAGACTGTATAACTGCCTTGTGAAACTGGCTGCAGTTCCAGTAGGAGCTGGGAAAGCTCCTAAAGTCCAGTGTGTGGAATAACATTTTTTTCCTAAGAGGTGCATCATGACAGAAAGCAAGTTACAGGGAGAAGAGGTGAATCTTTTTGGCTTTCTTGCTTGGAGGTGGTATTCATTCCCTATCACATGAGTATAAACTGGAATTTCTATATCCTTCCTCTCCTGGAAAAGATATATGGACTCCAGTGAAGACTTGGCACTTGTCAGTCACTGACTATGAAATTATATGGGCAAATGGTTAAAGAAGACACTCTGCAGTAGTTGTGGTTCTTGGAATTATGTTATTTTTGGTCTATGGTCTGCTGACTAGCACGAAGTCTACAGCATGTTTGTCTTTTACATATTTGACTTTGACACAACAAAGTCTAGGATCCCTGCACATCACACTTTTCAGCAGAAAACAGAATACTTGGAACTAAAGTGCAGACTACAGGTACCAGTGGCAGCCTAGGTCTGCAGCCTTTCAGCTTCATCCAGTTGGAATGCAAGAGGGCCATCAAATGAGAACAGGTGTATAATACACCTAGGAGGGCTGTTGTAGCTATGAGATAAGTAAGTGTTTCTTTCAATGCTCCTGCTGAGTTTCTAACTGGTTGTGGATGGAGGAGAGTACATAGTTGCCAGAGTAAACCCAGAATTAGGTCACCTTCCTTCCTCTCTGTGCATGCACCTATCTGTTGCCACTTCATGTTATTTCAGCCTTACTGCTCACACTGTTACTAGTGCAGAGCTTGTGGAGGTTCAGTGGAAGTGCCCAGGTGACTTCCTGTCCTGCTGTAATGGGCTGTACATGGGAGAGGTGACCCCTGGTGAAGCTGACCTCCCACAAAGTGCTGGGAAATAATAGAAAGTGACCTTCCCACAAAAGGATTTCTTCTTGCCATTGTCTGTAATTAAAATAAATGAAAGGCTGTCAGTGAATGTTTTTTTTGTGGAATATGAATTTCAGATTGAGCATCCTCTAACAGTGTTTTGCTAGATGAGCTGTTAGGACCATATGTGTTTGAATACCATGAGCATACTCAAAAGGGTTAAAACAGTGTATTCTCTATAGGAACGCTTGCTAAACATCCATGGAGGAGTGTACAGCAGAAGCTATGCATATTCCTCTTGCAAAAAAAAAATTGTTGCTAGAAACTGGTCAGTCTGTGAAGTATTCAGTATTATTAAACACACCTTTGAGTGACCTTTAACAAGATAGAAACATGCCTTGCATGCTCACTTATTTTGGGCTACAAGTTTCCTATCTTTAGTGGGTCTTTAGTATTGGATTCTGGTGTAGTGCTTTTAAAATTATTAGGGTATTCCTTACAGAATTCTTAAAATGTACTTCAGTGACCAGTTGTAGCCAATGTGTTTTTGTTGTGGCTGTTGGCTATTCCTACACCTAACAGATGGCACTTGTGTACATTGACAAGCTGTGGGATAGCTGAGCATTACTAATAAAACCTATCACATGTTAAACTTGACCTGACATTAATCAAGTTTTGAATGCTACAAATGATTCATGGATAATAATTAGTCTCTTGATCATATTAGTGAACATCAGTCTCACAATGCTGCCATTATCTGCTTTCATTCTTATAGGGAACAAATCTATTGCCATAATTAGGTGTTTTTCATGTCTTTTGAGCCAAAATGTTCTGTATGATTAACTTGGTACAGAGGTTATTTTTAGTCTTTCAGTATGATTGATTTCAAAGCTTCTAGTAAATTAGCAAACTGAAAGGCTTTCCATAAAATAATATTTTATAAAGAGTATATATTTTTAAATTTTATCAATTGAAAAAATTCCCATGCATTTGGTATATTTTTCAAATAACACAGTCATTTGGTATATTTTTCATCACCATATGATTCAGCTGTTGCCAGAGATTACACAGTTCAAAATAGTGGTGATTTTGTTAAACAGGTGAACCTTGGGAGTTTACTTTTACTCTCTTTGTTTAGTTACTGAGTAAC
Source organism: Dicaeum eximium (assembly GCA_013396995.1). Taxonomy (NCBI): domain Eukaryota; kingdom Metazoa; phylum Chordata; class Aves; order Passeriformes; family Dicaeidae; genus Dicaeum; species Dicaeum eximium. Next base: position 623,207 of record VWZP01008070.1, on the reverse strand, counting down.
TGGTTGACATCAAGTGCTTTCAAGGTGTACCTGTTCATACAGACAAAATAATGTTTGCAGCTTTTCTCTGTTTTTGTCTAAAATTAGCATCTTGAGTGGATGGCTGTGTGAAAGCTAGGATTTGAGCTTTGAGCATAAATTTTTTAAAAGGATTTTCATACAGTTTTACAGCCTTGATTTTACAGCCCAAAAGCGTGAAATTTCTTTTTAAGTAATGAGCAAGTGAGAAGTTTATACTTTATGTTCCTTATGCAGTTAGGGCAGAGTAGATAATTTCACTGGTTTACTAAAAATGTAGCGGTTATCTTCAATATGTGTTGGTTCCTAATTAGCATAGGAAACTTCTCTAAGCAATTACTTCTTAGAGAGCTCAGTTTTTAATTTATTTTCTGCAGTTTTTGATCCTACTTTTCCTTTATGCATATTTTAGATCATTGACATGGGCCAGGAAATATTTTGTTACTTCATTATTTTTTCTTAGCATATTAGCTTAAGAATATTTAATGTAAGCTGTGGTTTTCTGACTGTACTCTCAGTTATTATGATGCATTTTCTTTCTTGCCTTTTATTGCTGGTAAGATAAATATAGCTAAATACAATGACTAATGAAGGAGGCTGCCTTATACAAGTGGATGTTACCCTGATGCAGATACACTTCAACTGATACATTTATTTGACATAAGGTAGCATATCATATTTCGATTAGGAAATGAGACTAATGCAGAGGAAACCGGGTCATGTTAAATTATTGAAAATCTGCTTTTCAACATTTTTATAGGTCATTTGGAGGAAAACTTGAAATCATATAAATGAGAGATCACTTGTGATTTAGAGAGTGAAATAAATGTTAACAATGAAGCAGAAATCTTTACTTTATGACCATGTGTTAAGTCACATTCCTGAGACCATGGGTTGGTTTTCAGGATCTTCAGAGTTACTTGAAAGGAGCCACTTTGAGGCAAGCAGCCAGTAATAAGCCATTGGCTGGTCAAATACTTTGGCAAGTGCTCAAGTATGCAGAGATCTCCTTGAAAGGAGACTCCTGTGAAAGAGAACAGGGAGTTCATTTTTTTCTTGCTGCTGTGGCCCTTCTGGAATATTCTATCTAGTCTAAATGGCATGGTTTCAGTTGATAAAAAATTGTATTTGTGGGATATCTTTTGAGGACACATTGAAGTATTTGAAGTGTTACATTTGCTTCCTTGTGAAATGTTTGAAATGTGAACCTTGTTTCTGGAAAAAAAAAACCTCTTAAAAGATGTCTTTGTCAGAGTCTAAAAAGAGGAGCAAGGAAGAAAAGTTGAAGAAAGGAAAAAATTGCTGAGAAACAGGAATTAATTTTTTAATTGCACAGGCAGTACTTCATTGGACATCTTAATGAAGATTGTGGTTCTCCATCACAGCATGCTGTAATTTGAGATTATGGAGTTTTCCAAATCAAGTACTTGGCACTTGAACATATCAGTTGAAGAGGAACTTAATATACGTGAGAGGAGAAGGTTTCATACTCGTAGCTGTCTGAAAGTTAGTCTGAAATGGTGATCCAGGTTATGGTTTGGAGCAGGGAGGGTAGGAAGCAATAGAACTGCCAGAGATGTGTCTTTGATCCTCTCCCATCTGCCCCCAGATTGTTAATTTACCCTAGATTTGTTTAGATCAGCTGTTTTACTTGCAATGCAATGTTAGATGAGATGACTGGTATCCTAAATGTGAACAAGATAAATGTCTGCATGGATTGAGTTTAATTTGTTTGTTTTTGTTTTGCTTTTTTTCCTTTTTTTAAATCTATATTTTAGAAGGTGTGTGCTTCCTTTTTTAATACCCAAACCCATGAATTCCCCAGAGTCATTAAAGATTGTTTTGAAAGTTTTACCACATATTTCTAGTAATTCAGTCAGTGAACTGAAGTCAAAACTTCTCTGATCACTTTGTTTTGGGCTGTATTTCTGTTAAAATGTGAACTAGCCAACTTCTATTTGTGGAAAGTTTGAGATTCTAGGTTTAATTTTTAAATAATATATGAAACTTTTCTCCCCTATGACATAGTTACTCACATGCTATTTGATGATTTTTTGCTTTGAGACTGAAAGCAGCTGTTCCTTTCTTGATACCTTCTCTGGTTTTAGACAGGAAACAAACCAAAGAAGACAGGGGGATGATGCAGTGATGCTGCAGGACAGGGGAAACTGGAAAGATTCTGGTGAGGAGGAAGGAGCAGAGACCACAGCTGTAGCTTAGAGGACCAGCTTCCCTCACTTGACATTAAGCTGCATATGATAATATTTTGAAGCATTGCACAGCAGCCTGTGTATCATCTGAAAGGAATCTTATACTCCACCAAATGCATGCTTAGTTCCTTTCCAGGAGGCCTCCTTTTCAAAATATACTGTTTGAAAGCTGGAGTTTAGAATGTTAGTAGTTTGGATGATGGCTTCATCATTGCCTGATACAGACTGATTTATTTTTGGGAAATGTGGTAGTTGGGATGAATCCAAGCCAGATTATTTTTGCATTATTTTAACTGATCTTAGCATAAAATTCATTCTGTGGGATTTCTGATGTCATTCAAAAACAGAATTTATGAAGATTTATGTAGTAGTTATCTACAGAGATGTATGAGCTCATGTTTATAAAACTTGACAGTTGTCAGGATGTGAGAATTTCATTGAGGCTGATGGTGAGGGCTGTCATCCTTGGAGAATGGGATGGTCCTTTAAGTTGGACTGCAACCTAAGATGGTGAAGATGCTAGCTCTGAAGTTAGGAATGACAGTAGGCCTGTGTATGAAGGTGTTTTATGTTCTGGCTGACTGGCAATTCATTTAATAGTTCATTTGTAACTAATACTTGAGACTGAAGTATGTTCCCTGTTACAGCTCTCTGTAGAGTGAACAGGTCCAGATGATCAGTAATTTGAAGGTGGATCTGGAAAACTCCATAGGGACTGCAGGCAGAGTTGTTCTATCTCGACTTGAAGTGAAGCATATAGCAGTTCTGAAATAGAAAAAGAAGGAAAAGGGACTTGTATTTGTCTTGTATTATAGCATTCTAAGGTATTTTTTGTCTAGCCTTAAGTATTTCAGGAGACTCACAAGCAGTGTCAGTTTTGAATCAGAAATACAGACAAAATGGTTAGCAGTATTTGCATATTGTGACGCAGGAGATCAATAATTGCAATGTATGTGCAAGGACCTTAGTAAAATTATTTTGTAGAAAGTCAGTATGACTTTGCAGAGTCATCATTATGTTTTAGAATCCTCATAACTCACATTGTGTTATGTTTCCATGGGATTTTTTTTTTGTAAGGGGAAGGAAAAGGCACAGTAGTACCTGCTGGACTTATTTTTTTTATGAATAATGTAATATCTGCAAACTCATAGAATTATGTGTCTTGGCTCAGAAATACCAAAACACTAATGAAAACCTATTAGCATTGTATGGAATCTGTATGCATTTAAACCTTCTCCCCTTCTTGCTGAAGGAGCAAAGTGATTTCTTTGTTGGTGTAAGTTCAGAGACATCTCTAAAGTATGAATTTTCAATTATCCATAGAAGAACTGCTGACTGCTTCAGTGTTTTAGCAAAATCAGCTTCAGTGAGTTATTAGTGCTCTTTTGCTGCTCTTCTTCTCAGTGTTTAAGGAGCAAGGAGAAATCCTGTTACTCATTGTGCAGCTCCACTCAATCCATGCAATTATACCATTCTTTTGCATAGAGAAGTGTTACTAGATGTAACAATAATCTTAAATTTAGTTGAAAAGTATGGAAGGAAAAGCTTTAAATAATCAACTGCAATATGAGTATATGGCTTATTGGGTGTTCACAGGGAAGAAGGAAGCTGAAAGGAGTGAAAAAGGCGATCTCAGGTGGAAATAGATGCCATGAGGCAACATGGAATTGGATGCCAGAAGAGCTGGTTCACATGCATCATTTACCCATCTTTTATAAAATGTCATTGAGATGCATTGCACTTTATCTGATCCATGGCAGTCATCCCAGTCAAGCAGGTGTGCCATTTATCATGGCACCGATTAAAAAAGACCATTCTGTTCAAGTTAATTAGAAATTTGAACGTGGGGAATGGTGAACAACGTATCTTAAAAGATGAACCATGATATTTGCATTTGAAGTTCATAAACGGAAAAAATGTAACTTTTTTAGAGTAAAAAATACTTGCTTGTATGTCAAACATTCATTTTCTATTCATTTCTGTGTCATTGCAAACCTTCTGCAATATTCAATGTCTGTGTATTCTGTTGTTCACAGACAACCTCTACATAGTTTAATTGTCAAGAAAATTTTTATGGGAATAATGTCAGGGAAAATGTACATTCCTTTTTCCATTCCCTTCCCCCAGTAGCAATCCTTTCTAGTCAAAATTCCTTTCTAGAGAGAGTGTTATCATTCAAATACATGTGATTGATCTAATGAGAATGAAAGCAGAATAACTGGGAGTACAAAGACATGTAGTTATCTGTTGAGTCTTGCTCTGGATTTAAAATCCTTTTGTCTTTGATATCTAATTGACACCTGGGAGGAGCTGTCTTAGTGAAAACATTGTGGACCTCCAAACAGAACGTTTGACTCTGAAACTGAGTGGCAGCTTGATGGGACAGATTCCTTTACATTTTGTAACTCTAGCTAAGTAGTGAATGAAAAGCATCTGAATGTACTTCTGAAATGGGAAAATTTTAATTTGTATTTTCCTCTCCATTTATCAAGTTGTAATAGTACTTTAATGTAGTTTTCAAAAACTGCATGTTCACCAGCGTGGAGAGAGTTGCAGGCCAAACAGCATAATAATTATTTTCTGCTTTTCCACATACTCCAACTTTGAAGATTGTTTCTATATTCTGAAGTTTTATTTTGGGAAGGAATACATAATTAAGTTCTGTAAGCTCCAACACCGAAGTAACTGTCTCCTCTAATTGTAATTCCCTTAAGAACTTCAAAAACAGAGGCAGAAACAGAGGTGATTGATTTCTCTCTTTGCCACTTTCGTTAATGCCTTTTTATAAGTTAGTCAGAAATTTATGAAAAGTAGTCTCAACTAATTTGAAGTTTCTGTTTTGTTTTTGTTTGCTTGGTTTTTTGTTCGTTGGTTTGTTTTTTAAAATATCGTTATTCCTTAATATTAATATTATTCAATTAGAGGGTTTTTTGGTACCTGAATTTAATGAAATCAGTCTTATGCATTTTTGTAAGTTTGAAGCACACTCTTATTACAGATGACTGGCCAGTCAGTTTTGGAACTGCTAAGTAACTTTCAAGTGATCCATGGAAGATTTAGCTTTGTAGAAAGTTAAAAACCCCACTATTTTAAGAACTTTTGGACATTTGTTTAAATATTTTTCCAATGCACTCATTGCTCTAATAGAAACAAATATGAACAATAGATTTATGAAAGAGTTTGGGATAATTTTATTGTTATTTTGTGTAGTCATATGGGTAGCAGATGCTTTACATTGTGAACTTCGACTGTAAATTTCAAGATAGCAACGGGTTATAATAGCAAGGTGCAGATTCAAATTTCAATTAAGGGCTTTCTCTTCTGAAGAATTGTGTTTCATTGGATAGTTTCTTACTCAGAATTAAATATTCTTAAAGTCTTTTTCCACTTGAGAGTACTCTCATAGTTTTCTCCAGTGAGAGTACTCTCACTGTTTTCTCCAGTTAAATTGCACCTAAAAGTCGAATAGTGAGAGCTTTCTTTGTTGTTAGAGATATAGGCACAAATATAGGCTAATGACTGGGTAAGAGAAAAAGCTAGATTTTTATAGCAAAATAATCAGTCATTCTGTGCCAACAGTTACAGGTTCAAGTGAAATATGTTGAGTCATTATTGTTTGAAGTATTTGGCCATCAGGCTTTTGATCCATGAAATGTAAAATTGCATTGGTTTTAGTTGTACAGCCGTGGTAGGATACAAATGTTAGTTCTCAGCTCCTTTCATACTTTATTGACTTCATTTGAATAATTTAATCATAATTTGGCCAGGTCATTAAGTTGAGCTCTAGAAGGGAAATTGCACAAAATTAGGAGATCAGGCCAAAATTATGCTTTTAAAACTGACTGATTTACTGATTTTGTATTTGCTATGTTTTATCACCATGTGGTTACTTTTATGCCAAATTTTTCTTAAATATTACTAAAAGTATCTACAACTTCAGGACTGATTCTTCATCTCAACCGTAAAACAAATTGAAATTATAAAAGATATTTTGATAATGCTCCTAGTTTTTGCTATTACTTGTCAGTTGTAATTCTCCTTGTTATTTGCTTTTCCTTAAGCAAGTCAGAATTTAATATGGAAGTATATCATCAATTCTCATAACTGTTGACTAGCTGGTTTCAGTGGTTTGTTTAATTAGATGGTTTTTCTCTGGTAAATTTGTCTTGATGGATATATTTACCTCCATATGGAATCCACGGTCTTTGAGAGCATAAAATAGAATATTCAAGATACAAATTAATTCAAAGAGTTGGTTTTACAGTCATGTAGCTGGTTTATGCCCTAGTTAGGAACTCTGTCAAACATGAATTTCAAATGATGCCCTAAAGTAATTTTCAGGAAATAAGTTCAATCTAAAGTAAATGCTACTTGTGTGTTAAAATGGCAAATGGATTTTTTAATTTGCCCACAAATGACTGTAGTGTCTTGTATTAGAATTGATATTTCTTTGTTTTCTAGTACATAGAATCATCTTGGTTTCTAAGTATTTCTTTTTGGACAAAGGATTTTCTAGCCTTGAGTATTCTTTGTAGAAACTGCCACTTTGTTGACGTTGACATTTCCCAAGCTCTAAAGTTAAACCATAAATAAGCTGTTTACTGGCAAATGATTACAGTAAGAGCATATAATCCACTACTACTCACTTTGATGTGCATTTCTCTATGGAAAAAGGATTTCTTTCTCTTTTGTTCTACAGCTCCTGGAAGGAAACTTTGCCAGGGAAGTTAGCCATGAAGTGGATGGACTGATATTTCAGCCTACAGGAGTAAGTAGCGTAAAGAATGGATTTTTCTCCCTTTATTCCCAGATGAAATTCTCGCTCTCCCTCCCCAGTCATCCATATACTACCTAGGTAATCTTTATTTTGGTCAGGATTACTTTGCAGTGTTGTTTCTGACTAATTGCTATCTCATTTGTAGTATGTGTGATTTCTTACTAATCGATGGTGGTAGTTTTCAGGAATCATCTCATGTTTTTTCAGAGTATGTACTATGGATGTGTGCTGCTAAATAATGAAAAATTTTCTATGACTGCATGAATTCCAGGAATCTTTCAACCATTGATTTGAGCTCTCATATTATTTTGCTTTTCCAAGAATGTTCACACGTTAAAATTTCATTAAAATTTGTGACTCATGTTGTTTTAGTGCAACTGAAGCATGATAAATTCTTGAGCCATGTCTGCCAGTGTAAAGGTATATGAGTGGCCTGGGGAGAAGTTACCAGAAGTACTGCAGACAACCAGAAAATATAATGCAGCTGGCTCTCAAGCTAGCATGGCCTCATCCATTCTATTACTCCTCCTGTTGCATCAGATACAGTGGATACACTGCAGTGTGTGTTGTATATTGGCAGCGATCATGGCTGTAGCATCATCTGTCTTGACTTTTTTCTTAGCTTTTAAATCATAGGATGATTTGAGTTGGAAGGGACTGTAGAGATCATCTAATTCCAGTCCCCTGCCAGAGGGGGTAGGGACACCTTTTACCCCATTCAGCCTGGGTTTGAACACTTTCAGGGATGACCATTCACAGCTTCTCTGGACAACCTGTTTCAGTGTCTGACCACCCTCATAATAAAGAATTTCTTCCCAATATCTAATCTAAACCTACTCTCTTTCAATTTGAAGCCATTCTCTCTTGTCCTCTCAATACATGCCCTTATCAAAAGTCCCTCTCCATCTGTTTTTGTAGGCCCGTCTTAGATATTGGAAGGCCTCTCTAAGGTCTCCCTGGAGCCATCTTTTCTCCAGGGTAAACATCCCCAGCTCCATCAGCCTGTCTTTGTAGGAGAGGTGCTCCAGCCCTGTGACCCTCTGAGTGGCCCTTCTCTGGGCTTGTTCCAAGAGCTCCATGTTTTTCTTATGTTGGGGGTCACAGAGCTGGATGCAGCACACCAGGTGGGGTCTCATGAGAGCAGAGGGGCAGAATCACCTCCCTTGCCCTGCTGCCCTCGCTTCTTCTGATGCAGTCCAGGGTATGATTGGCTTTCTGGGCTGCAAGTGCACTCTTCCAGCTTATATGGAGCTTTTTGTCCACAAACACCCCCAAATCTTTCTCCCCAGGGAGAAAGTCTTGATCCACTCTCCACCCAGTCTGTGTTTGTGCTTGGGATTGCCCTGACCCAGGTGCAGGACCTTGCATTTGGCCTCGTTGAACTTGGATGTTTGCACAAGGCCACCTCAAGCCTGTCAGGGTCCTTCTGGATGGCATCCCTTCCCTCCATTCTGTTGACTGAATCAAGCAAGGAATTGTTTTCAATTATTTCAAATTTGACAGACATTTCTACTCTTCCAGTTACTTGTGGAAAGTACATGTGTATACTTTTCCAGTTGAAACATATTTTTCCTGGTCTACTTCCTATACTGTAGATCTTAACAAGGGGTGATGACATTCCCAAGCGGAAATAAGATAAACCTCTCTATTTCAAGTTCTGCATTAGCTAACTAAGCAGTTAGGAGTTAACTTTTTTTTTTTTTTAAATGCATAGCTGTTTCCAGTTTAAAGCAGAACTACTAGGGTAAAGAAAGCTCACACTTTTATAAGAAATCCTGATGATATCTTAGAATACAGTTAGAATCTAAAGCAATCATAAAGGTTTCTCAGAAGCACTTCCCTGAAAATTAGAGGTTAAGCTAAGCAGAGTTACTACAGCTAAATTTGAAATTACCTTTTCTAGTTGAAATGAACTTACTGAAGAATGCATCTCTTAGTCACTGTTACAGGAAATCAATATCTGATATGTTTTGTTTCAAGAACTTGTGTCTCCTGACTTACCACACTAAAAAATTTATAACCCAACAAAACCAATTTTCTTTTATAAATGCTTATAAAGGTTATTAATCTTTAATGTATTTGCTTAATTTAATGTTCAAATTTTAATATTGTTTCTGAGTTTATGGAATGTAAGTTTGTTGCTTCTTTTATTAAGTGGATTTTCCTGGATGAGACAATATGCAGTTTTCTCAGTGTAATGACTTTCTTAGTTGAGAATGTGTAAGTAATATATTTAGAGTGAAAAATATTATTGTCGACCTGTTACTTGGCAAAGAAGCATTAAAGCTGATTAACTGAAAAGGATGAAGCTGACAGAGATGGCTTTTTTGTTATGTGATACAGAGGGAATAAATAAATAGGCAACAATACAAGAGCAACAGTATAACTGCATAAATGACCCCTTGAGAATACTAACTGAAATAATTCTTGTGTTGTAGTTGAATGCATGATGTATTAGGTCTTTTCAGAGGGAAAACAACAACCTCCTGTTGTTGATTGGGGTGTAGAGCCCTGAACCTTGGTTATTGGAAGAGTTAGAGACCTTTATAAAACCTGTTTGTCTCAAATGATGAGACCATGGCATATCCAGAAGAAAATTAAGAACCATATTTGTTGACATAATTGATCTTGCAGAAAAAAAGGATAGACAGAAATGATGCTGAGTTTTAGAAGATCAGAGAAATTCAAGAGCATCTTCTGTGAGTTCCTGAAATCCAGTGTGTGTTTTGAGGGGTACATAAATGTAGACAGGAATTGAAGCAAAGTCACAAAGAAGCATGAAGTGGCAGCATAGGGGGATAAATAGAATGTCAGCTTGTACAGACAGAAAATTCTTTGGGGAAAATTACCCACACTTAACATATTTTTGATAGCTGAAGCAGAATGCAGAAGTTAACTATTTAATACAAGGAATATTGAGCTTATTAGTTCATACTGTTTGAAAGTCTTTTCCGAGTTTCCCTTCCTTCTGCCCTGGTTTGCTCAGAGTATATGGATATTCCCCACTAGCTGCAGGCAGCACTGATACTGGGAGTCAATATGGATGGAGAAAGAATATTTTGTTGTTTTGAAGTTTGGTTTAATTCTGATTTGCAATAAAACTCCAAATATCCAAAATGGTCTGTGAATATGCTTTTAGCCTCAAGAGCTCTTGGTTTTCTCACTTTTCTCATTTGTTTGAAGAGATTTGGCATCAAGTGCCTCTGTATTAGTCCAGTCTTGAGAAATTGGTATGCTTTAATGAAAAGGGATTTGTGAAAAAGTTTTACTACTGAATCTAGGGTTTCAGTTAGATGTAAGGGGGTTTGTTTTCTTCTGTTACTATTCCTATCTAAATTCTTATTATTAATAGCAAGGTTCTTGTATTGAAGCAGAAATTATTTTGCACTGTGACTCATGATGGTAGAAACCACATTAAGGAGCAAGGGGATTGTTTTCTGCCTGTGCAAGTTGGTTTATTTTGCAAGATCAGACTAACTGAGCATTATTATTCGTAATTCATCCATTACTTGAGTTACTTATATCTGTTATTGCTCAGGGTATACAAAGGCTTTCATTTCACAGTGCCAGTTGAAAGGCAATAGCTGAGACATCCCATCTCCTTCCCATTTCGTCCCTTCTCAGTCTGAAAGCTTTCACAGATCATGAGAAGTGCATGTTTAGTGGATGTGATGGATGATTTTGCCTTGTTTATGATTTAAGAATGCTTTGTAGGCAGCTTGATGTGATGTGTGGTTCTCATGCAATTCCTGCATTAACATATCATACTCTTAATGATTCCATTGCAAGAGACAAATGTCTTCTTACTATTGCTTCTCTTCTTCCCCTTGTATTATTTTCCTTTACTCTTTTTCTCTTCATGCATTCTCTTTATCCAGCAGCCTGTTTCCTCGTTCCTTTTGATTTCCCTTCTTTGTTGCTTCTCCCTGACAGTTCTTTTCCATACATCATTGTCTATCCATTTAAGATCCTGTCACTGTAACTCCCATATGCCTAAATCAGCTCTATTCCATCTGATCAACTTTTTCATTGCTCTATGTGGAACAGGTTGGCAGAGCAGGGCCTGAAGGTAAGTGCTAAGTAGGAGTAAAACAGAGCAGCAGGAAACTTCATGGACAGGTATCTCACCCTGGGATCATGCCCCAGACAATGAGTGAGTTAATTTAAAGGTGAAAACCACATGCCTTATTTACAGATTCCGAATGCTTGTTTAAAGATTGGAAGCTTTCAGTCCTTTTTTTTTGAAATGTTGCTTCAAAACAGCCAACTTCTTACATTAGTTTTAGAACACTTGCAGGTTACCAGCCTGTATTTTTAAATGGAAATCTCAGAAATGGCCTCTTCTGATGGCAGAATTGGCTCTCTGGCCTCTGCCCACCCATCAGTGAAATTACTTTTCATGTCTACCTTGTAAATCGTACTTTTGCTAGATATCTCAGGCTGTCTAATTTTTATGCTAGTAATCCTAATAACCAGCTTTCTTGCTGACTAAAACTATTACTTTTCCTTTGCTTCAGGTAAGGATGTAGGAATTATTTTCTTACTTTAGCCAACTAAATGAAGACTCACTGGCCATCAGTTAGGAAGGCCTAAGGACAGCTTTTGAGCATCTGTGGAAAGCTTGTAACACAGTTTAAAATATTCCAGTTTGTGTTTGCCTCCTGAGCTCTTTTACATTTTTGCATTGGCTCAGGCTGACTTCTGTTTGGTACTCGTCCATGCTCTTATTTTGCTGAGGAATAAAGTCCAGTTGTATGGAATTGGGATTTTTAGAGGGAAAGACGAAGGGCAGCTGCTGAGCTCTGTTCTTCTAAGATAAATGTTATTTTAAAGAACAGCTGAATTATTTAACACATAACTCCCCTTACTGAATACTAATGGAAAGCTTAGCCTTTAAAATGAAAGAATAATGAATAGATTTTTATAACTGAAGAACATTGCATGAGTTATTACTATATCTTCCTTCCCTTCCCTTGGCAGACTTAGTGGTGATCTGAAATGCTTGGTTGCCTGTTAATTATTTGTACTATTCCCATTGTAGCTGTGTTATTTTCTGTCATTGTGAAAGTTCTTCCAAAATCACTGAAGTTAAAACTGAATTAAATATCTCCAGAAGATAACCACCAAATAAAATATCTCCATGATTTGTTTCATTAAGCAGTGCCAGTTTGTCATAAATAATCCTATATAATTGGAAAGCCTTTTCTTCCACAGTATATATTTTATCAAATGGTGTGTAAATTTTTAATCATAAGCCTAGTCACTTGCTGGCACATTTCTGAAGCTCCGACATCCTGTTTATCAGTGATGGGGCAACAATTACTGTTACGTATTTCTGGTGCAATAGCAAGTAATGGCTTCAGGCAGACTCAGATATACCAAATATACTCTCAATACCAAAGCTGATATATAAAGGCTTAGGAAGGATCATATAATAGCACAGATTGTTGCTTGTAACAAATATATGTTTCTGGATTTAGCTTTCTATTTTTGTAGTGATTCATGTAAGATTTGGAGGCAACGGAACAGGATAGAATGGAATGGACTATTTCAGTCGGAAGGGACCTACAGTGATCATCTAGTCCAACTGCCTGACCACTTCAGGGCTGACCAAAAATTTAAGCATGTTATTAAGCACATTGTCCAAATGCCTCCTAAACACTGACAGCCCTGGGGGATTGACCACCTCTTTAGGAAGCCTGTTCAATGTTTCACCATCCTCTCAAGTACAGAAATATATCCTGATGTCCCATTTAAATCTCCCTGGCACAGCTTCGAACTGTTCCCACACATGCTAGCTGGGAGAGGACATTATCACTTCAGTTTGTTAACACAGATGCTAAGACCACCTGATTTTTTTTTTCCTATGGAGTTTACAGCAGAAGGAAAGAGAAACTGGAGAGAATAGTTTTCATCAGTCTTCAGTGTTGATCCACATTACTAAAACCTTTCATCTTTAGAGTGTCTCTTTGCTAAATGCGATACCTTCTGTAAGAGTAATGTTCCTGACTGAATCTGTTGCTAGTCAGGGGATGCTGTTATATCAGTGTGCACTTTTTGTGCAGTTGTAGATTTTCCTTTAACAGAGAACTTTATGTCAATCTCCTGAAATGCCACTGAGCTTTGCAACCCTTTCCTGCCTATGAATAGTGGTTATATTCAATTTCCATGGCAATGTTCCTTGCAATTAATCTCTTAAGTAACTATTCCTATCTCAAATACACCATTTTCTCATATGCTTTACAAACATACCCAAATATATTAGCAATACACAATATTCCTTTGAGGAGTTTTCTGTGATTATACGGGTAAAACTTTTGTACCAATTCAAGTTTGTCTTTGCTCACTTGGGGTGACTTGTTTTCTACTTTTTTTTTTTAAATCAGAAAACTAGAAAAGTAAAAAATGCTAACTGAAACACCAGTAAGTAAGGTCTAATTAAATTAATTACGCCTTATTTAATGAAATTGTTAGACTCCTATATACAAGTACAATGATTTTTGAACATAGCAGATTTTTATGATTTCCACTTACTTTCCAAGAACCTGAGATAACTCCCACCCTAGAAAATATCTACATTTCCCTCTTTCCCTTTATTACTAATTTTTAGCTCTAAATATTATAAGGTTGAGTAGCAGGTAAGGTAGCAAAAGTTTTTCTTGTTTAACTTTCTGCTCTTGGTCCTCTAGTACATTCAGATTGAAATGCAAACGTAGTTGCTATTTGCCAGAATTGTTTAACCTGACTTTCTTATTATGTCAGCCTGAATAGATGTCAGTGCCTTGAGTCTGATTACCTAAGGAAAGTGTTGGTCCTAATTGGTGTGTTGTCTCATTTGCTTGCTAATGACCTGTACTGCCTGACATTTTCTGATTTCTCAGGCAGTGAACTCCATTTATGGGTGCTATCTAAATGGGTTCTTGAACTTCTGTTGTGCAGTTTAATCATTCTTCCTGCCAGTGGCAGTAGGAAAGATCTCCCCTACAATATGTGTACTAGTCATCCTTGGGATTGTCAGTAGACATTAATATGGTGGTGTCTCTGTATGTGTTGTTTAGGAAAAGGACAAAGCTCCTTTCTCTGCCTGTTGCTGTTGGGAAAATAAAGTTTTAGAATCATCAATCATAAAGCCTTTCAAAAATTGTTTTTGCATAGTTTCTTTGTCTCAAAGGCAGGGAGCTTGTGGAGTGCACTTGCTATCATGCTTCTAACTGGTAGCATGTAGTTTCTAACTAAAATAAATAGGTAAATATTAGGAATATATACTGTAAATGGGATTTCAGGTGAGAATACCAACACAATGGTTCAGCTTCTGCAAAACATACTTGTTTTAAAAGAGTAAGTCGGTATTCCAAAAATTACATTGATTTATATGTGCTGTGGATCAGTTTTGGGAAAAAAAAAATCTCTTATAGCTGGATAGGGAAATCTAAGAGAGTTCTTAATTTGAATCAGTGAGAACTCTTTACTGAATCATCTGATTCAGTTCTTGAATAGATTAATGAAGTGGTCACTCGTCTTCATGGCAGTGCTCCTACTCATCCTGAAATTTACAGCAATCTCTCTGGGGCTAAGAAGCTGATAGTTCAGGAATTATTTGGAAACTGGACAATATAGTAGAAAGTATTTTTCCAACACTCTATTTTCTTCAGATCCTAGAATAGATATCCATAAACAGAGACAGAGTGCTTCATTTATGATTCCTCTGTACTCTTTCTATCAAACTGAAAAGATTTAGCAAAGTATCTGGAAGAACTAGGTTGTTGTGATTGTTTTCTCCCAGTTCTGTTTTTTGTACACAGTAGAATAAGACAGCCAGCAAAGCTTTCAAGTTTTCATGAAGATTCTTCATAAAATGGTCATATTCTTTATTAGGCAGGAGCACAGCAGTAAAACAAAAATAGCGGTATCAGGATAAACAGAATATTTAGCTGGATCTCCATCTTGCTGTTTAGTGTAAGCAGTAGCCTAGCATTTCAGAAAAATTATGTATATACCTGAGATATGAGGAAACAGGATGACTTTCAGAGGAGTATCAGCACTTGCATTGTGGTATCTGGATAGTCAAAACATTTAAAGACACTTTCTTTAAAAGCAGAATGATTTATTCTACATTACCCAGTTATTTGTAATTTCAAGTGTTTACTGGGTCAGTGTTCTTATGAACAGCAGTTTTGAAAATGCATTATAAATATCACCAAAGGGTAACTGAATTTTTTAGTGATAATATTTTTCTTAGGTGCTAGCATGTATTCTTAGATAAATCTTTGAAGGTCACTGTGCATGTTGGTGACTCCACATTTAAAATAATTCTGTTCATGATACTGTACAGAACAGTACTCTGCAAGGCTTAGAGGTGCTTGTGGAATAGTGTTCTGTACTGAAGAGTGCAACAGAACACTGTGTGATAATTCACTCTCCTTTTGACTGACAGTAACTTTAGTTTCAGTTGTAATTGTACTTTCTCTTCCTTTCATCAGCTCCCCTAGCCTTTGATATTACAAAAATACTGAACCAAGTCCATTAACATGGTTAAAAATGAAAGTCTTGAGCTTGATATGAAAGCTATAAATTGCTTCTAAGAAAATTTCATTGTCTTCCACTGAGGTGCTTGGTGAATAATTTAGATGTGATTGTATCATACAGGTCTCTTAAGTACAGAGGTAGAAGGGCAGTGCTGGACTTCATGCCTTGATTATAGAAGTCAGAGATCAGAAACCTGATGGAGGTCTCCTGTGCAATTACTTCTGATATTCCTAAAGCAAAAGCTTATTTTCTTTTAATGCTGCTAGTTGTGTTTCTGAAATTAAATTCAATTTTTTACTCTAGAAGCTTTCCACTGAAATAGGGGAGTGTACAGCTATGACATGTCTGCTGGTTTGTTCCAAAAGGGGAAAATTATTAGAAGTCTTAGCTGGAAATTATCTCAGATTTCCAAAATGCAGATGTTCTGTACGCTTTGAATTGTTCATTAAAAACCAGTTAGTACACTTGTTACATCCTACCTGAAAGTTTGAACTGACAAACAGTAAGTTGCTTGTTTCCAAACAGCGATCAATAGATGTCCCAGGGAGATCTTGCATCTGTATATTCATCCAACCACTGAAACAAAACATGTTTTCAGCAACATGAGATTCTCTAGAGAGAACTTTTTAACGTAGGAGAGCAATTGAAATGTGGCTCTTTGGGACTTGTCAGACAGTGAATTGATGTTGCCATTTTTAAGGGAAAATATGGCTTGTTCTGCTGGTAATGAGAAAAAGGAACCAGAAGAATAAAGGAGAATTCTAAATAGTTTTGGAAATGACTGTTTAACAAATGTAAGTTGATCACAGGATCCAGTGCTCATAGTGCTCAGAGCTCAAAACTGAGAAAAGAAGTTTGCTATGTGGTTAACAAAATAAGAGTTTCAAGGTTGTTCCTCTTGTCTTCAAGTATAAAATGTAAGATTCCAGTTTCCTACTTAAATCGATTCTGCAAGATCTGATGGATATGATGGTGAGGAAAAAGATAAGTTTAGCTGAAGAAGAGATTGGCAGAGGTCAGTATTTGCTAGATTTTAGGCAGCATATTCCTTTGCAGCAGTTTTACCATCAACTAACATCAAGCAAAGCAAATTCATATTTGGCTTTTGAGGTTCCTTCCCCCTACTCTTACAGAGCTGGCTCCAAGGCCAGTAGACAAGAGCATTATTGCTTTGTTATTTACAGAATATTTTTTAAATGTACCAGTTTTAAGTAATACAGATTGTTCTGTAAGACAAACGTATATGTATGTTTGTTATATATATTTGAACCATATTTGATATATTATATTTTGGAAACCTTCAGAGCTTTTAAAATTTTTTTTTTAAGCACTAGCATGCGTTTGGAAGAATATGTTTGATTTTTGAGTAGAATCAGCTCTACTCTCTAAAATATATATAAAGCACAGGACTACTTCCGTGTACAAAGCTGGTAAAGTTTTTTTAAAATTTATTTTCAGACATCTTAAGTATTGCAGTAATACAGTCATGATGCTTTTCATTGTTACAGGATTTGGTTTAAACTTTATATTTCATTGAAGTATTTGAACCACTGAAGAACAAGTGTAACTTTTCATAATTTACATATGAACAGGAACAATCAGATAAATTATTTCTGTGATTATTTGTTGGCATTGTAAAAAAATTCTGCAGGATAAACTCTCTGTTCTATGCTTGCAGAACCTGGTATTTTACTTGCAAAAATGTCAGAGGTCATGTATTTTTGTACCCATTTGCATACTGACCCTTTTCAGTTTCTAGATGGAAGGGACACGTAGTACCATGTGCCTTGTATCTAATAACAGTCAGGGAAGTGAAACTTTGCATTGGTCATCAGATCAGAAAATGTGTCAACAAGTCAACAAGCATTCCCACAAAATAAATCAGGTTTTTTTTTTTGTTTTTTTTTTTTTCTTTTTTTGTCAGAGTCATGAACTGCATACAGGTAGTTCACAAACAGCACCAAATTTGTCGAATTAATTTTCATTGAAAATCATTCCTATGGCTCTGATTGCTATGCACTAAGCTGGTCCATCTGCATGGAGAGCAGCTACAATGCTAGTCAAAGTCTTTGTTCAGCTGATTTTGAGAGTTTTGGTTGCTGGCTTGGTTGATAAAAAACTTAAATTTTTGTATAACAGCTGGTAATGAGGGTTGCTTAGGTGTAATTATATATTTTTATATTTTTTAAAATTTATTTTGCTTTAATTTTTATGTGTCTTACTCTGTTGCTTCTTCTGTGTGTTTCATGTAAGATGCTATTGCACATCTGACAATTGTTGCATGGAGTCAGAGACTAGTAGAAACCAGCTGTAATATAATGATTCTTTATAATGCCATCAGTCTCTTGGCTTTTTTCCCAAAAGATAGTGTTACTCAGACTTGCTTTGTCACAGTTAATTAGTTTGCCCTTATACTTATGTTTGACTTTGATACTGCATTCTTGTGAACTATTAATGTTTTTAATAAATCTTTATGGCTGATAGATAAATGGAATATTATGGAACAAATACTAAGTGAAAGCTGGGTTTAAGCTAATACCTTGTCTTGGAGCATCATAGAGCTGTTACAGCACCACAAGTGGTGTTACTATGGAGAGAGCTTCTGTTTCCATGACATTTGCTTGCATATTTTCTTAGCCCTTCAAAAGAAGTAGGGTTGTGTCCTCTATCAAATTTGGTGGGTGTTACTCCATTACTTCTGAAACTTTGCAGTATCTCACTGCAAATATATATTAATTAATTTCTTAGGAATATTAATGGTGACTGGCCAGGAAAAAAATGGAGGGGAAAAAAGTTATTAAAATTTTGATCATGCAGAAAGCAAGACTTTTTTTTTAATAGTATTTTTTTAATAGAATAGATATTCCAGCTTGACTTACTGCTCTGCTTGTACACATCTTGGTTGCTTAAAAAAGCCTACAACTATTAAAGAAGTAAAGTAAAGTTTTGCTGGTTTTAGGAAAGAAAAAAACATGTTTAGCTATCTAGCTAATGGCTTTATACTGTGAGAACTGCTTTGTACTTGAGGGGAATTTTGAATAACAGTAAAATTTTAATTCAAGTCATGATATAGCTCACTATTTAGGATTCAGTTATTGGCTTAGGGGTAAATTATGAAACCTCTTTTTTTCTTAAGATGAAAGAAGTGGTTTTGAGACATGAAAATCTTGGCAGCTGTTTATAAAGGGGGGTTTCTTTAGTGACTGTTAGGGCAATGTCATGGTCACCTGCAGGCAGCTTTTGACTGCTGTCTTGCATTTCTGACTGCATTCACACAGTTCTCTTCTGCAAGATTGCTCTTACTTAAATGCACATAAGTTGATCCCCAGGTGCTGGAATAGAAGGGGTTAGGGAGCAATACTGGTTGTTGAACACCACCGTGTGACCTATTCTCTCCTTTATGAAGGCTGCTGGGGAGGAAGGGTGCAGGGAGTTAAACACCATTAAGTATTCTTATGCCACCCCGAAGACAAAATTGCTTTCCTTCTGTTCCTAATGAACAGCTGACTGTTGTTCCCTTTGTACACCACTCTTCTGCTCTAATTAGGTTTTAGTGTCCTAGCGTGGTTTTGTTTTTTTAATGGTCTTTCTCTTTTACCCCCAGTTGTGAGGGGGCATCTAAAGCTTTAGATCTTTTGTAACACCTTCTTGGAGCATATTATTCTGTAATATGTCTGTTTGCAACATTATAAACAGTTGTCAGGACCTGACCCCTTTTGAGACCCATTTTGTTCCGAGCTTTTCCCAATTTCACACATTTCAAAAGCACAAATACACATTTGCAACCGAGGAGAAAATGTGCTCAAAAGCCTAATAACCTAAGTGACGTCTATGTAACGCAGGTAAAACTTTGATCCACCTATTTTAGTATTTTGGTAAATGCAGAATGGTGCTTCACCTAATAGTCTCCCCCAGCTTTCACTGCAACCATTGTTATAGCTCAATTTACCTAAGATGTCTTTGATTTCCACTTGAACTGAATTTCTAGATATTTCTGCCAAAACTGGTACCACTGACTCCCCATCTGCTAAGAATCATATTCTTTGTCCCAGCTTTAGAATTTAATTTCAACAAATAGCTTATTTAATGATTTTGGTTTATAAAAGTCATGTTCTCCTTCTGTTGAGGATGTACTATACAAGAGAAAAGGTTTTTCAAGACAGCTCATAAAATGAGCATGGTACGTAGTGTTCTTGGTGTCAAGAGAGATATAGTTTCACATGGCTCTAATTCTTTCTGGAGTACCTGCTGGATCGATGACTGGTGAACTTCTTCACTTTGTTGTCATCTCTGTACCGCTCACTCTGCTTTAATAAAGTTTTTGAAGGATTCTATTGAAGTTGTTTCACAAGTAGGATTGAGCTTCACAGAGATCTAATTTATTAGCTCAGAATTCATACTAGCACGCTCTTTATTATCTCAACGTTTTAGCAACATTTACATCGAAGTGATAAACTCACTTCATCTTGCAGGTTGGAAGAGATTTTTAAACTGTCTTCCAAACATCATCACAGGTTCTTGCTTGAATCAATTATGGTATTTTTTTTCCTATGGTGTTCTCCGCTGTGGTTTATGTTCTAGAGGTTAAGGAAAAGACTGTTGTCTTTTTGTGCCATTAAGAAAAAGGATGCATGGGAGAGAAATCAGATTTGAAAGAAGCTTCCCCTGAACTGGCTCAGGTTCGTCTGCTTTCTTCTCCCAGAATTTGCCAATGATGTGGCACTATGAGTTGCAGTTCTCTTTCTTAAGAAATATAGTTCTGTTTTTTAAATACATTGTACATTTGTTTATGGAAAAGTTGTGCTTAACTACTCCTTCTATTGTCCCTTGTTAAAATGTTAAACAGCAGCTAAACCTGATGACGTTTGTTTTGGCAAATGGTAATTGTCACTTACCCCCTCCCCTAAGTCTTTGGCCCTTCAGCTGCTTGCCAGCTACATTAACATTTAAACGTTTGCTATAATTAAAAGAGAAACATTTAAGAAAAGGGAAAGGAGAAAAACGTCTGACTCTAACCCTTCTGCCAGTAACAGAATGAAAGCTCCCTGCCAGCAGCAGAGAAGTTGGAACAGGTTCTTCATGGCAGTTGCTCAATCCCAGTATTCAAACCAGAGATTTGGTGTTGCATGTCTGATGGGTATTTGTGTGGTCATGCTTTGTAGAAGGGGTAAAAAAATCTGATGTGGCAGGAACTATTGTTTGTTTACAAGGCAATATTAACAACTTACATTGAAACTACTGCTTTTGATGGAAGAATGCCCTTCCCAAGAAGGATAGCAACTAATTTCACAGTAACTGGAATTTTTTTGAGTAATGTTCTTAAAATACAGCCTATATTTCTTTTCCCTTTGCTTACGGTGCTCAGCAAATAGCTACCCTATTCAACTTAACCTGTTCTTACTCAGAGGCACTGACTTGTTTGTTCCTAAGTCAGAACTACAACGATTAATTTCACACAAAGAGTGGGCAGGATCCCTTCATTTTCTCATTTGGCTCGGTATGTTTTTTCTTCTTAGATGAGGATTTTCCCCTGCTCATTATCCAAATTAGTCTCTTGAAAATGCAGTTTTAAGTTGTATTAGTCTTGCATGAGACTTGAAAGAGAAAGTACATACTGATTTCTTTTCAATATACATTTTTTCCCCACTTTGCTTTTCATCTCTGAGCATATCAGCTTGCTACTTGCAAAGTAAAAGCACTGTGAAGCACATGCTGAGTTCTACTGGTGAGACTTAACTCCCATGTTGTATGAATGTTTCCTTTTGAAAATAAGGATGTGAAATATGTGGTTTGCTATTTTCATGTCAATGGCTAATGATGAATTTAATAAAATTAAAACTCACAATTTTATAATTTATGTACCAGAATACAGACTTGAAAAGGCTAGTTTCTATTGTTCCTTGTAAAATACCACAGGATTCAATATTCCAAGCAAGACTCATGAATATTTAATTCAAGGAGATTTGTAGCCCTGTGATATGTAATAAGCTAGCCCTTAATGACAATTTTGTGTAGCATACATTTAGCAACATGTAGAAAAAAATTCTGCTGGCAATTCTGTGCATCATCTTTCAGGCATATCTGTTCAGCTCTAGGGGCTTTTTAGCTCTGGAATTGTAAAGAGAAATTGGACTATGTCTGAGACCAACATGCTGCGATTTCTTAGTACTTGCACATTTCTCCTTATGTTCAGACTAGCTAAAAGCTCCAGCTACTGAGCGCCTTTTGATGTAAGGCTTCGCTTCGTTCTTTTTTTTAAGATTGACATTTCTCAAGAAGTATTTTGAAATATATTTTTGCATCTTTCTGTGTAAATTTGGTAGTTTTCATTAATCCTCCTGGGCTCTGAGGGGATTTCCTGAAATGTTACTCCTGGTATACTGATTATCATTGTAGCTTAGTAAAAATGTCACAAAACTGATGTTATGATGAAGCCTTAAATTTACAGGTTAGAGCTTCTGCGAATGTGGCCTCTAATACTGATAAATTACCCAGCTTCCAAATTGGGTTATTGTAGTGAGTCAGCCAAAAGCACTGCTGCTCAGTTCATGGAGATTGTTTTGTTATACCAGGATGCTATGGCTGTCAGACTTGAAACACTGAATATTTTCCACTGATCCAACCCAATTTTCGTGGGACTTTTAGGAGCTCTTGATCACAAACTAACTAGCCAAAAAGAAAGAAGTCCTCTGAGAGACTGACTTCCTTCTTTCTCTGGTGCAAATTTAAGTGATGACTACACTTAAGCTTGAGTTAGTATGGAGGTGTTAAAAATGAAAGGACAGAAGGTGAAGAGAGATTGTGCCATAGAGTTTGAGAAATGAGAGAAGGTTTTGGCTGGTATGTACAACACTTTAAACTTGTAAAGAGACATAAACAGTAAGGCTCATAAAACAAGTGATGCAGTGAAGCAACTACACTTACCACTTTATACAATGAAAATTTTGATGTGTTCTCCAACATTACTGGCTTCATGTGACCAAGACTTTTTTCACAGTAAAAGTGTGAAAGGAAGATTAGAAGGAAGATGATCTCCCGAAGAATCTTTCAAAGATTTGTTGTATTTCTAGGGCAGAGAGAAGAATAATAAGCATTGCTTTAAGAGAGAAAAAGAAAAACCAGTAAAGGAATGAGCCAGGAGTGCTTATGTATTATCTTGGTTCTCCCAACACTTTATGGACAGTGGTTTTAAGCCATTTAGCTTCTTACCTTTGGGTTTATTTATGTGTGTTTCTAGACAGGTAGAAATTAACAGTGTATGGCTGAGGAAAAGTTATGTAGATACGAGCTTTTCCATTATATTGATTTGTGGTTAAGGCTGGTAATGAGTTGTGAAGCTGAATTTGAAACAAAATTTGATCTGGAGAAGTAAATGCAATAGTTCCTGGTGACAGTTTACACTGCTGCTGCATGCTGAGGCCATTTCAGTTTAACTTAGTGATACAAAGTGAAATATAGGGTGAAATACAGCAATGGAAGACAAATTGAAGTATCTTGAATGTTGTTATTATTGTGTTAATTTTTCAGAAGACTTACATAGCACATATGCAATGAAGTTATAAACGAGGTTAGTGATGGTAAGAAGATTACAAAATAAGAAGATTACAAAATAATCAATAGCAATATAAATCTAATATCTTAAGCAGCTACCATGGACCATCACCAGTTCCTTTGACCATGGGCACTGTAGTTCTGTTGTCAGGAGATTATTTGTCGCAAAGGTAGAAGTATGTAGCTCTTCAACAGTTACCTTAGTTTGCCAGAAGTAGAGTTTATAATCAAAGGCAAACACCGGTTGGTCCATTTTGGATCATGTATGCATTAGCCAATGATTTGAAGCCATTTACTTTTTCAGTTTTGCTTCAAACCCATGTATTGGAGTTTCTAGCTGCAGACCATTGTATTCAGTGAAAGGACAGAAATGATCAAAAATAGGTTTCTGCTGCTCATAGTGCTGGGGGGGAGGACAAAAAAAATTCTGTGGCTGCTACATTTTGATTGCTATAAACAGAGTTTTGGCTGTGATCTGAACTTCATTTATCAAATATTAATATGATTAATATGTAAACTATGTTAGTTATGAATAAAATGTCCTCATATTTTTCTCCCTGCCTAATGGAATATTGAGAAAAGCTATTAATATAGCTGTGAAACAAGATGTTTAATGAAGCTGGAGGTATAAAGCTAAATTAAAGTGCAAGAGGAGAAGACGTTTAGCCCGCAAATTACCAAAGAAGTCCAATATAAATATTACATTAGCTTGAGGATCAGAGGCACTTTTGGAAAAAACAGTTTTCTATTAACATATTAACAAAATAATTTCACCATACAGGTTAACCTTCTAAACCTGATTTGCATTCAAGTATTAAAATACTTAGTATAAATCATAATCTAACAGTATTTAAATGGGTGCATGCTTTGCTTCTTAGTCTGGTGTGACAGTTAAGCTTAATATTTCATAAGTAATTTTGATTATAATAGTTTTCCTTCTACTTCATATAGCTTCAAGTCACATTTTCATAAAAGTCAAATTGTGGTACAATAACATTTTCTCAAACAGCTGTTCCAAAACAGTTATTGATGGCTAACTGGTCCTAATGCTTTAAAAAGTATCCTATTTAATTTTTTAACTCTCCAAAGGAAAAATTTCTGGAATATAGATGTGATTGTGTCTTAAAATATGTTAATTTTTCCTTATTTGGGTTTTTAAAGTGGAGGAATGGAAGAATTAACACAAATTTGTTTGACTACATAGAATTAAAGCAGCATGGAGACTTCACTGTCAAGTAATGAGTTATTAAAACTGTGTTATCTGGAGTTGGCTCTATCATCCTTGTGCCTTAACCATGGACACTACATTATTTGAGCTTAGCCAAGGAGCTTATCTTTTCTCCATCTTTTTCAGTCTCTAAAGTTACTGTTGCTGATTTGCTTTCAATGATGTGACAACATTACTTTGTATAATGTCTGGAATTCATTAACAACCTTATTTTCAAGCTGATCAAATATTTGTTGAACTTCAGTGTGTCTATTCTGATAAAATCACTGAACCAGGCAAAAAGCTGATGTTTAGTGAGGACTGCAGCTCTTTGATTGTTCAGGTGGTTTGAATCAGTAATTTAGAGCACTAAGCATTTAAAGCAGCATTTATTAATTTGTTTTCATTAAAAGAGTTTTATGAAGGAAAGGAATTAGCTTTTTTCTTTTTTTTGGTCATCTTTTAGTTAGGGCATCATGGCCATCTCTCTGTGGTTAGACACAAGTTGCGCTTGGTGGGGGGTTTAGTACAACATATGAAAACTGTTTGCATGAAAGCATTTCAATTGTGGTTTGGAGCTGTGTGAAGTTTGCAGCCATTTTGTGTTCTTACATATTTTCTATTCTGTGTTTAGATGCTTGTGCTTTGTCTCAACTATGAAAATGCCTTTCAGAATTGACAGGTGTTTGGAAAGTACCAGTGTTTACCCAGAAGTTTCTCTTAGCCTGATCACTCTTAGGAGTACTTACAAATCACATCTCCCTGTATTTCCTTTACAAGTACAGGAACAGTTGACTCATAATTTTTAAAATAAATGCCTGCTTTACAATTTCCAGAGTTTATACAAAAATTATGTGAAATTTCTACAAAAAAGATATAAATATTGGGTACATTTGATTTGTTTTTTAAAGAACAAAGGAATCCTGATAATCTTTGAGACAATGAGTGCCACTGAAGAGGTGTTTTTTAAACCTTTTTGGTGTTTGGTGGTGGTCACTGGTCATCAGCCAACCAGCTTCACAGATTATTCATCCCATCCACAGGGAAAGCTACTTTGAATGTTGGTGGTCTAGGAGAGAAAGGAGAACCATGTCCAAGAGCAAACACCTCCAGATTCAAAGGCCTTTTTTAGTGGAAGTTTTAGGTCTTTCTCTTGCTGAAATGCATTTGTCAAAAGTTTCATCTATTGCATTCATTCATAGAAGTTTCTTAGAAGTTTATCTGAATTCTTCAGACTTTCTAAGAGTTCTCTTTCTGCCTCTGTGGTATGTGCAATATATTTGGTGAAGACAGATAGTCAGTTTGGCCAGCTCTGATGTATTTTAAATAAGAAGCAAATATGGTGGTTTAGTGCAAGAATGAACAATAATATTTTTCTCTTACTGTCTGATGTTTGGTCTAAGTAGAAAGTGTTGTCCTGGTGTTTATTTCCGATGTCCACTTCAGATCAAAGCACTCATTTTATTAACTTTTTCTGTGTATCAGTCTTTGTAGTCACACACTCTGTTGTTTGAATCTGGAGGCGTTTGCTCTTGGACATGGTTCTTCTTTCTTTCCTAGACCACCAACATTCAAAGTAGCTTTCCCTGTGGATGGGATGAATAATCTGTGAAGCTGGTTTGCTGATGACCAATGACCACCACCAAACACCATAAATGCCATAGTGTACAACACTCTTCATGAAAGTAACTCACTGCTTGCCTTCACCTCTGAGGATGTGAGTTAGGGGTGATCCCACTGCTCTCAAAGCTTTTTTTTCAAATAACCACTTTTTCTGGACTTTCTGCTCCTCATCCAGGGAGTATATTGGGCCTGGTATACCCTGGTATACCTGGTAT
The DNA here is from genome assembly GCA_013396995.1 of Dicaeum eximium. NCBI lineage: Eukaryota > Metazoa > Chordata > Aves > Passeriformes > Dicaeidae > Dicaeum > Dicaeum eximium. The sequence goes on along the minus strand of VWZP01008070.1, from coordinate 597,080 downwards.
ACCCCTTTCTTCCAGTTCCCAGTGTCCTGCTCAATATACAGCAAGAATAAGCGTTAATCCACCAATGACCAAGAAACTTCTGGTGCCACATTTCCTTTTGCTTAGCTTTTTCCCAGGCAAAGAAAAATAGAATACATGAGGAATTACAGTGGTGGTCTGTGGGAATTATGGGGAGATAGTAAGATGTTTGTATGGGCACTTTGAGGAGCAGAAGGAGTTGGAACTGAAAAGGGAAGCTGTAAGGGACAGAAGGCAGAATTTTTGAAGGAGCTAAGGATTGCAGTTTAACTTATTTCAAGTAGATTTTAGTGTCTTGTGTTTTGTTGTGCTTGGAGGGTTTTTTTTGTGTTNGGGGTTTTTTTTTTTTTTTTTGGGTGACAGTTGAAGTACCTTACCTTGAAGGCTTTAAGGGTTTTAATGACAGTGTATCAACACCTCTCAGTGCAATTAATTCAGAAACACTTTGTGTTCTGCTGTATGTGTAAGCAATGAAACGAATATTGCAATAGTAGGTTCAGTTCTGTTGCCTACTCTTCTAAAGGCTTTTGTGAAATTACACTATGCTGATGTGTATGTTAGCCAATGGGGAAATTACCCATGCAGTGAGACTCAGACTTACTCACTTTATCTCAAAAAGGGAAGTAATTACATGGAGAGCCAGGCTTCAGTCTAAAGCAAGGCATTAACAAGACTCAGTGTGGAAATAAGCATTTTTAAGCACAACTGTAATAAACGGCTGTGGTAACTTCCCTAAGATACGTGTTATGATTTCTTCATTATGTGGTATTTTTCATAAAGGTGTCTTGTATTTTGAGTAGGGATTATAAACTTGAGGTAAACATTACTGTAGTTTGAATAGGAGTTATAAGCTTGATATAAACATTGTTCAAGTTTCTCTGTCCTTTATGCAACAGAGCCAACTCAATGAGCCCAGTAATGGTTTCCAAGTCTTAAAAATCTGTGGATATGCAATTGACTCAATGGTTGCCTTTGATCTTGTGGTTCCTTGGTCCATTGTTGGATCCATGTGATTTTTCCACATAATCTGTCAACAATTTTAGCTACTTCTATGTTTTCAACTAATTTCTTTATAAAGTCTAGCCTGAAATGATTGATTACAATCATTCCTTTTGGTTCTTTAAAATGATCCAAAGTCTGTAGTGCAAGAAAATAAAACCACATTTTGGGTAATGATTCTGTCTTTATGTTTACCGAGCTGAATGCCAACTATTAGATTGGGCAGGCCAGCAGCTGCTCTATGGACTAAGAGGCCTCAGAATTAAGTAGTGCTCTTCAGATAAAACATTTAACACTATTTTGCATTGTAAGAGGAGCAGATTTGTTGTCATTATAGGTTTGTCATAGTTAAGTTTTATATTTAGTGGTTAAACTTTGTATTTAATATTTATGTTTCATATTCAAGGATACTTAATTGCACTTTGTTACATTTTCAGTGTGGTTAGATGTTAATATCATTTACAATGTGGCAAACTACATTTAATGATTTAAAAGAACTCCAGAAGATTCCCAGTCTTGGTTAACCCCATTCCCTCCCAACTGCTCTGCCGTCAGTCCTCAAAGGTACTCAACCTTCCATTCCTCTTGGGCAAGCATGACGATGCAAACAGAGCTTCCCTGAGCTTTCTGTGCCCTTTATTTTAGCTTTCTTTCTAATTTGGTGTGTGCCTGCAGCTGCCAGCTTTGCAGCCTTTGGATACTTTGCAGGGCTAGGTCTGACCAGTTTACTGAGGAGAAATAAGAGCTGACAAGCAGCAGCTCTATACTGCTTAGAAGAAGAGAAAGAGCTGGGTTATTTGCTGGCTTTCTGTAATTTGGAAGGAGTGAGGGAAGATATGGAGGAAGGGAAATGTAAGGTGGCCTGTGTTAGCTGCTGCTTCCACTTCAGGAAGATGGTATTTAATAAGGGTTATGGGAGGTAGAGCTGGCTGATTAGACTTTGTAGGATAGTGAGACATCCACCCTGGTAAAGGAAATCTTCTTTTCCTCTTCATGAGACACGAACTTCTCTCTTGATCATCCCACCACCTCTTCCTTTTCAGTCGCTTGGAGAAACTGTTTGTTTTGTCTAGACTTTAGGCTGAAGTCACTCAGTCTTCCAGGTGGGTGTCTTCATGGTGAGTCAACACCACCCCACACCCCAGACTGCCTGCCCAGAATGCAGTCCCAGAAACTAACCCCGCTCTTCCTCCTACAAAATACTAAGCAGAAACATCTATCCCATGTGCAAGCAGCTATTTGGAGTTAAAGTTTATTCTCCTTATGGGCCTCTGATATCTTTATTGTCCAGGCTTTCAGCTTTTTGCTGTGCCATCCATTGAATGCAAACGCTGACCCATGGCTTTAGGCAAATCCCAAACCTGTGTGTGAGGCTATCTGCAGTTGACAAGAAATGTGTCAGCAGAAGATAACAGAACCTGAGGCTTTGAGGGCCAGCCTTTCTCTTTTAGGGTCATTATTGTATTCTTGCCTGAAGTTCAAGATCCCCATAGTAGGGGTACATTTGTTATGCTACTTCTGACACATCTGTTGTCTCTGATCTTCATCCTCTTTGTGAAAGTAAGGGCTGAGGTTTTGCCAGGGGAGAGTGGCCACAGAAGATAGGGCATTTATATGATGACTACTACTACTGAAAAGATAGAAAAAACGTTGGGTAGATGGTGAGTGGATGTAAAAAGATGCAAAAAATGTAAAAATTGGAGAGATTAGGGTTCATAGCTAACTGAAGGCACTGATACCCTTATTTCTTTGAAGCAGCAGTTCAGGATGTTGCAGGGTACCTTTACAGCTCAGGTTTGTTTGTGCTCCGTAGGTGCAAGGTGGCGATGCAATGACATAGCCTTTGATTTGGCCTCCAGTGTCTGTACTTCAATGTGAAGGGCATTAGGTGTGTCCCTGAAGGGAAACTTCAAATTTGGTTTTACATTGATGGAATTGATGGGATCCAGTTTGCGTGCACCAGAGCTGCTCAGCTATCGCAACTAAAATATACTAAATAGGAACAACTGGGGGATTTATTGTGAATGTTCATTGTTTTTGCAAACTAAAATGCACCCAATATGGCTGCTAAAAGAACAAGCAAGCAAAGAGAGACACAGTTCTGTAGAATAATGTAGATTGGAAGGAATTTCAGGAGGCCACCTAGTCCAGTCCTTTAAAGCTACTTGAGATAGTTCTGATTTGTCAATGTACCTTTTTGGTGTGGAGTTCTAATTTTTGTGCTTAGACTAGGTTGACAGGTTTCAGATTGAAGCATGAACTTTGTATTTGAGATGACGGGGGATCTGGTATGTTTGAGAAGTAGTCGTGTACATAGATATTTGTTGGGGAGTGGTGATGAGGCTATCATTGCTATGAATGCTATATTTAAAATGCTAGGGTGTAGTTCTATCTCAAACAGATTGCTTCACATTTTGGTTTGGAATTAAAATAAAGAGTAACTTCACGCACAACAGGTCTGCAGCATGCAGTGATTCATCTAAGGTGAAGTTTCCATATATTCAACAAGCAAAATTGTCTGGCTTCAGCTCATATTTAAAGAATTGGATTTAGCACTTAGCATTCAAACTCAGTAACTTACTAGTGCTGTCTTATGTGTGTGGAGTCACCTGTTAAAAATTAATGTCTTTCTTAGGGATTATTAATATGGTCTTTGAATGAATTCTCCTTTTGAGTCAGACTTCTGTGAATTTCTGTCTTTCATGGAAACAGAAGAAGCTGGGGGAGTCCAGGGAGGAGCTGTATAAATTGTTCCTTCTACAAGCATTGAATTCTGATGGCTTATCTAAGTCTTTGTGTCTGTTTCTGAAAGATATCTGTAATTTACCTGTTACCTTTACCAGGTGTTTGGTATTAACAAATTGCTGTGAAGTGAGAAGGCTGTTGTTTGACAGTGGTCAAAACTAAATGTAATAGTCAAAAGTATAGGGAAGGGTATATTTATTGTTATTGCTTTCTAAGTGAGATATCTTTGACTAACTTGAGGTGTGCCAGAGATTATTTTTTTATTGATAGAATAAAATGTTTATCTGAGGCCTGTCTCACACTATGCTGGTTCTCAAGGTAAAGAAAATAACTCCATCTTAATGAACAAATACTCCCCCATTCCCTTCAACTAAGCCAGCCAGTTAATTTTAAACTTGAGTCAAAATTGTGGATCATGCAGTGTAATTACAGGTATGCAGATATATTCTGTCAAAACATTGCTTTTCATTACTGATCTTGGAATAGTTGTTCCTGTCTGTTGTGAAGTTGGTTTCTTACTAACGTTTAGGACGATGTAACTTGTCAGTCTAGGAAAGAGAATTTGAAAAAATTGGATAGTAGATCCTATGTGAAAAATCTACAGTAGTACCTAAGCATGTAAGGTAGAAAATACAATACCAATTAAAAAAAACAAAGGTGGGGACAGGTATCATGGACTGGACAAAGGAATAGAAACAATAAGGAATAGAGTAGTTGGTATCTGGGTGAACATGATTTATATAGTAATTATTTTCTAGGTGGAAATTACATACCTTTTTGAAAGAAAGATTATGCCTCCCAACAAAGCTTTCAAAATACATTTATGTAAGGATCATATGGTTTTTCTTACTAAGATTTCCAGAAAGCCTCTTGTCAAAATTTTCTTGAAGAAACTAAAGTAATGTGAGATTTAAAAGGTTCTTGCACAGATATCTAATTGGTTATAAAGTAGGAGTGAAGGGATGGGGTACTGTTCAGTCCTCATCAGGGATGGGAGCCACCTGTACTGCATGTAAGCAAATATGAAAATTGGATGAACCATTCAGGGATGTTTTCTTCATGGATCAGCAAGGGCTGGTCCTAAATGTGGAGAATTATAGTAAGCTCCTTACAAGACGGAGTGGCTGAGTGATGAAAGCGTGCATAAACTTTTATGTAAATAAATATAGAGTAATGTAAATGGAAAAATAAATTGTAACAGCACATGTAAAATTATAACCTATGAGCTGAGTGCATTTCTGTGCATATAGAAACAAATGAAACTATGAATTGCATGGAAACAATGGGGTTTGATTTTTAAGCATCTCTCTTAGTATGATCCCTGGGAAGTGCAAGTCTTGAAAACCAGCAAAAACTTGTTGAAGAAAACCAAAAGGTAGTGGTTTTATTCCTGCAAGGTAATCAGGCTGTGCATGAACAGTTGTGCCACGGACTTTTGCTGCTGATGGAGGTTTACATGCTCTTACTGGGGGGATATATAAGCTCATGCAGAGAAACTGAAAATAACTAAATATGTAGGAATTGCATTTGATTCACATCCACATCAGGAAGTCTCTGAGCTTCAAAATGGATAGTTTCTCCAAGAGTAGTAGTAGAAAATATCATATATAATTACCTTGCTTTTCATCATCCCTGAGCACATGCTGTTGGCTGTTGTCAGAGTCAGAATACAAGAGCTCTAGTGAGGAAGGTTTTTATACAGATCAAATGTAGCTTTTCCTCAGAATTTCATCGCTGTGACTTAGAAAGATTGGTCCATCCTTTTTGCATCATTAAGAATTAATGACCATCTTTTCATCAAGAAATGGTAGGTAAGATACGCTGAATTTGTTTTGGAAAGAGTAACTTTACATTCTTCCATTAGAAAACAGAAAATTCATATGCTTTTGTCATTTTAGATCTGGAACTGTTAGGTTTATCATCAGTAAAGTCTGTGTTTTGCAAATATTTTACACAGCATGAGTACAGTGTGATGCTGATGACTGTTCTGTTACCAAAAGACAGTGGATGTTCTTGGGTAGTTTTATTTTTCATATAAAATTGCATAAATTTTCTCACTGTATATAAATAAAGAAGTAAAATTTATAATTCTATGCATCTGCAAATTATTATTTTACTTTTTCCCTATTCGTGTAAATTCAGATTTTCTCCATTGCCATGAAAGACATTTGGTAAGGAAGGGGTCAACAAGGGAGTTAACTCTCACTGATAGCTGAGGATGAACAAAATGGCAGCTTAGTAAATGAAAGCAGATGATAGCAGAGACCATGAGAAATGAAAACTCTAATTTAAGAGAAAATTGTTGCTTTCAACTTGTGGTTCAAATGTGTACCCTCTCTCTTTAACAAGAGATGCTCTCTTATTTATGTTCTGATATATAGTGATGTTCTTTAATCTTTACATAACTTAAATTCCTTTGCTATGAAAGAATATGTTTCTGATGAGTCTTTCTGAGAGCTGGCAGTATGGTGGCTTCTGCCTTTTTCATGTTTTGTCAGCCAACAGCATGGATAACATAAAATGGTTCCAAAACGTTTGGAACCAATGATAATCCAAATGAGATTACTTTAAATCAGTCTTTTCTGTATGTCCTATGAGTGTTTTTGTTTCTTTCTGTGCTGTCTTATTTTCTTTTTTGAAATTTTCCATTACCCTGAGAGAGATAATGAAGTATGCTAATTTTTATTTCCATTCTCAGCTTTTTATTATATGCAATGGCAGAGCTACAGTGCTAAGCAGTTTTAAAAGGGAGAAGCAAATAAAGTAGTGAAGCACAAGTACCTCCATGGTAATAGTATTCATTGTTTCAGTCACTAACTATTGTAATTCATTAGAGACAGCTAATAGAGTCTGAAAGGCTGAATTGTTACTTTTAAAACCAGTGAAAACCAATAAGCATAATTAAACTGCATTTTAATTTACTTCAGAAATACAAGCCTGGTCGATGTGATGATATTTTGAAATGGAAGCCACCCAGCCTGAACTCAGTTGATTTTCGTCTAAAGATAACAAGAATTGGTGGAGAGGGGTATGTAATCTCTTCCCTTTTTAAATCTGTAACACTCATGTGAATGTCCCTTAGCAGTTAATCTGTCCTCTGATATTTCTTGACACTTCCTGGGGCTAAGCCTTTCTATATTCTCTAAAACTTGTTATTTCAAAATATAAGCAACTGTTGTAATTAGTGTGGTGCTGAAAACAATGGCAGATGTTTATATTGTGGATTTACTCATTCTTAAATTAAGTTTCTTCAAATTTCTGAAAAATAGTCTCGTTTGGATTTGGCACTAGTCTATGTTTTTGAGAGTAGGCAGGCTGTATTAGCTTAAATTCCTAAAACTGTTTTTCATTGATTTTAGACAAAATTATAACAACCGAAGCTTTCTTCTACTTTAGAATTGTACACAATGACAAACAGTACTGTTTTCTTAGAGAAAAACAAAGCCTGACATTTTTACTTGTTAGTAAAGAAGTAAAATTGGTATTGGATTCTTTGGTATTGTCTTTAAAATCATTCAAATCTTAGTCTAAACCAGTGAGTTTTACTGGCAGAAGACATTAAAATCTTTACATCTATTTGCCTAGTTCAGCCACTGCACATATTAGAGAGGGGTTGTTTCCATATTTTTTTGTGCTGGGGAGGGGAAGGGAAAGACTGCATCTTTAGATTAAGCTTGCTTTGGAAAAGTTTGTGATTAAAATGAAATTAATGATTTTTAGGTTGCTTAGTATTTTAACATCTGGGACTCATTTCAATTGACAGTGTGAAATACTGACATTTAACTTTTCTTTTTCTTGATGCCAGAGGCAACTCAATATGATTAAACAATTAATTCAGATATTGCTTGCATATTCTAGGGTGCTAATAATGGCCCATTTAACTTTTAGACATCTGCATGTCACATTAATGAAAACATTTGGTGAATCGAGCTAATCTTAAGGATATGGGGTTTTTGTACAAAATATACTCAACTGATAAGTTTTCAGTCTTTCATGAGGTCAGAATTATCTGTTCAAATTTTTGTGTTTGAAAATGCAATAATAAGTCTTCAGTAACAACATAACTATTTCAGAGAATACACAGAAATAATTCATTTTACTTCAGATAATCAGCTGATTACAACATTTTATGTTTGTTTGCAATTTATTTAAGTCACAGGATAATGTAATATGAAAGATTTATGTAAAAGTTCTTTGAAAAATTGCCCATTATTTGATAGGAAGATTGTTTTTATAAGAGTATTCTTATGACTTCTGTTGGAGTTTACACATATGCACTACTAGTGTGTGATTCAGAAACAAAATGCAGCACGTTTTTCATTTCACATTAATAAAGGAGTATTGGTTGATTAGTTATCTCTTTCAAATACAAAACTGTCAGTGCTGTTGTGTTATGTTTAACATATTATATCATTGATTATTTGATTGGAACATGAAAAGGTTATAAAATATGAGCCAGCAAAAAAAAGCTATTTCTAAAAAGTTAGTAGCAGTTAATAACAAGTTATTAAAGAATGGCTGATCCATTGTAGAATTGGAATAACTTTCTAACATTTAGAAAAGCCCTATCATATTTCAGCTATGTGAAAATGAGAGTAGTTCTTATATTATGGAAATAACTACCTGAATTACTCTTATTAATAATGTAATATTTAAATTTGTCAGTGTTTATGCTGCTCTCACATGCATATAGAAAATCCTAGAAATCTGATCTTTTATAAATAAAGTACAGTTTTTCCAGGCAAGTTTTACTCCATCACACATGACAATTGCCTGCTACTAGTAATATAAGTGCATTCATCCAACAAAAATAAAATTGAATGAAGTATGGGACAGAAAATAATAACCTAGCACACTTGGGAGAGAGGTATTTATCTTACATAATATCCTATGAAACAGTAGCTTCTGCTCAGTGAAACATAAGCTGTGAATTAAATACTCCAGGTTTGTCTGCTTCAGTTGTTACTTTGGGTAAAATCTAAAGTCATTTGAAGAAACTTCAGAATAAAACAGGTTTTGAAATTGTTGACCAGAGTTTTAAAAGAAGCATTTTTAACTTTAGACTGTATAAAGACAGTTCCTAAGTTCTTAGCACTAACTAAATTCTGTTTGATTTGATGAACTGAGTGTCTTGCTACTATAGTTCTAACGTGACAACATTGGGCTTCCTGCTTCCTCCCACCACACTGCAATTAAAAGCATTGGTACTGGTTTCAACTTTTTAGGTAAAGAAAATTTTCTTCTTCAGCAGTCCAAATAGGAATTACAGCATTACAAAATGGGTAAGGGTGGGAGGAGACCACAGTGTGTCGCCTGGTCCAACCTTCCTGCTCAAGCAGTCATCCTAGAGCTCATGGCACAGGATTGCATCCAGATGGTTCTTGAATATGTCCAGTGAAGGAGACTCCACAACCTCTCTGGGCAATCCATTCCAGTGCTTGGTCACTCACACAGAAAAGAGGTTCTTTCTCTTGTTCAGATGGAACTTTGTGTGCATCAGTTTCTGCCCATTGTCTCTTGTCCTATTGTTTGGCACCACCAAGAAGAGCCTGGCTCCAACCTCTGACACCCTCCCTTCAGATACCTACAGACATTGGTGAGGTCCCATCTCAGTCTTCTCAAGGCTGAACAGGCCCAGCTCCCTCAGCCTTTCCTTGTAAGAGAGATGCTCCAGTCTCTCAGTCATGCTTGTTGCCCTCCACTGGACCTGCTCCAGGAGCTCCAGGTCTCTCTCGTACTGAGGAGCCCAGAATTGGGCACAGCACTCCAGATCTGGCCTTACAAGGACAGAGTAGATGGGCAGGATCATCTCCCCTGACCTACTGGCAGTGCTGGTGCTACTGTACCCCAGGATACCATTGGCCGTCTTGGCCACAAAGGCACTGCTGGCTCATGGACAGCTTGTACTCCAGCAGAAGCCCCAGGTCCTTCTCGGCAGAGCTGGTTTCCAGCAGATCAGCCCTCAGCCTGTAGTGGCACACAGGGTTATTCCTCCCCACATGCAGGACTGGGTGCATTTGCCTTTGACAAATTTTAGAAGGTTCCTCTCTGCCTCTCTCTCCAGTGTGCTGAGGTCCATCTGAAGGGCTGCAGAGCCCTCTGGGGTATGAGCCACTCCTCCAGCTTTGTATCTTCAGTGAACTTGCTGAGGAGGCCTCTGCCCCTCTATCCAAGTCATGGAGGAGTAAATTAAACAATGTTGGGCCCACTACTGAACCTTGGGGAACACCACTAGTGCCAGGCCTCCAACTAGACCCTGTGCCACTGATCATGACGCTCTGGGATCTGCCAGTGAATCTGTTGGGCATTTGAGAGCAAAACACTACAGATGTGGCTGAAGTACTGTTACAGAATTTACAGAAGTTGCATGTTGTTTTGTCACAGATAGGCAAACAACATTTGCAGAAATAGAAGGTATGCCTTAGTATTGATCTCTTACAGACAAATAAGGAGCCCAAGTTAAACTATTGATCTCAAATACTTAACAGCTTGAAACAATGTGAGCAGGGATTGTCTGTAATTTCCAAGTGCTCTGTTCTGATTTACAGGCTTATCTTTAAATCTTGAAATGTGGACATAACTAAACCTGTGCTGCAGGTGTGTGTGATCTTATCACAGTTTACAGCCTGGGCAGTAGTGTTGCAAACTGAACCAAATCACAAAACTACAACTATGCAGCTCTTGCATTTATAGCTCCCTACTCACTCAAATAGTGAAAAACCCCCCATATAGGAGCATTATTTATTCAGTAGCATGAGATTAGAGTTCTGTCAGCTGTTGGACATGTCTTTTAGATAGCATATGTAATTGAGATCCTGAACTATTGCAAACAATCTTGTGCATTTTTCATCTGAATAAGGGAGTTACCTCTGGGGAGTTTGCCAGATTTTAGTCAGTGTGATTATTTTCCATCTATGTAAATTCTCCTGTGTTTTGAGTTGCGCATTTCCATCCATAGATCAGTTTGCAGTAGAAGTGTTAACTGCCAAATAGCTGCTGTTTCACCCCAGATGTAGTCCCGTTATGGATGAATGACCAATTGCTTTTATCTGGGCTTCAGTTATTTCACTCTTGATATTGGAGGGAGTTTTGCCATTGAATTAAAAAGGATTGGTCTTACGATCTGTGAAATATTTTTAGAATAAGCCTGATAAAGATGAAGACTGCATAACAAGGAATAAACATAAAGAAAAAAGATACTATTGCATCCCAAAGAAAGGCAGGGTTTCTCTAACCTCTGTGACCTAATGCTGACACTCCTGTTCAGTGCACATATTTGAAAGAAATTGCATTATTGCACCTTAGTGAGTTACATGTTATCAGCTGAGCCTTGGTAATTGTCTCCTGTGTATTATCATAGTCCAGCCTTTCCAAGCATCAGGATGATGGTTGGATTAACTCTTTTTGTGTTGTGTTTGCAAGAATTTCAGCTTGTGCTTTCTCTCAATCTCTTCTCATTACATCAATATAGTTAGTCGTAGTTTAAAAAAAAACCAACAAAACCCCCTAACACAAAATCCCTGCAATAACAACCAGCAATTCATTAAATCAGTTAAACAAGAGAGTACTTCATTGTTTGTCTCTTGTGTAACACAACAGTTGAACTGAAAAGCCCTAACATTACATGTGTTTTAAAAAGGCTGACCTGCTTCCCAGCACTTCTCTTTCATTTCAGGTTTATTAGAAAAATGGTCTCACCTATACCTTGTGTTTTCCTAAATTATGATGATGCTCACAAAAAAAGATAAAATAAGAGGGTCTTAAGCACATTAACTGCTTTTCCCAATGACGCTTGAAGTTAAGTAACCTTATCATCAGAGAATGTGAAGGATATTTATTTGCTGTGTGCAGATTCTCACTTATGTTACAGGGAAGACTGCTTTTAAATAGTAGAGATACTTTTTCTCAAAATGTCTGACTGTATGAATATTTCTTAAAAAGCCAAAAAACCCCAAACCAACTTTGAGTCTTATTTAAATGTCACAAATATCGACTGAAAATGTCACATAGTACCATATTTCTGGTAGCTTCCATAACCAGAATTTCTTAAATGTCCATGCTTCCTTTTACAGATTTTTAATTAGCCTGTGAAAATCCCTTAATTTTATCTGTATCAGACTGCTAAAATCAAATTACAAGCAAATTTTTGGCTTTATTTGCTTTGAATTAATATCTTACTGGGTCAGTTTGATACCATTTCGAATCACAGTATAATATAAATTTTATCTAGTACCTTGAAGTGCTGGAAAACATCAAGGATTTTACTCATCTTTGAAGATGTACTCCTCTAAAAAAAATTAGTAATCTGAGGTAGACATGAACTATTTATTAGTGTTAAGTTTGTATTTTTTTTTATTGTATCCACGATTAACTAGACCATATGGGGAAAACAACAAACAGTGTTTAGGCAAAGTTCTGTTTAGCTTGGACATTGTCAAATAATAAAAAATGGGAGATAAAATTAAATACATTCAAGGATCATGGGGATATCCTTGGATCCATTGGAAATTACTATCAACAACCACATATAGATACCATGACTACAGGCAAGTGGATGTCTTCTTTTTTTTTTTAGAAGTGGTATTTTCCTTTTTGTTTTATCAACTAAAAAGGACTAGAGGAGAAGAAGAGCTGCAACTGGTTCAAAATGGCTGTGATAGTCTTGATTTTCTCTCATATAGCTGTATTTCTGTCTTTTTCATAAGCTAGTCTTTGTTACTCTTCTGCTTTAAAAATATATTAGTAACTGGCTGAAAAATCATATGAGTTAATTGAATCAGCTAAGATAGCAGAACTGATGTGATAGTTTGTATGGCCTGGGTGTTGGTGCTCCATCCTCTCTTCCCATTCTTATGTGATACTGAAGATGTTAGTTTGGGCTGTGAAATCTTTGCCCTCTCAACTGTTTGCAGAATGTCCACTCTCAAAGAGCACAGAGTCGTTCTTATATGTGCCATCCACCACAGAAAGGGGCTTTTACAAGTAATATCCTGGTGATAAAAATAATAATCCCATGTTCCTCTAGTTTCCAAAGATCACAGTCAGTGTTGGGGCTGTATTGCTGTTGGGTACAGAGGACTGATGAGGCAGAATGCAGATGAAGTTGTACAGCAATAATGGAAGAAATAAGGACAAGATGCTGCAAATAGAGTCAAAGATGTGCCATGTGAGGATGACAACAGGCTGAGTGCAGGTTTGAGTGTGTTAAGCGTGTTTATGGCTGTACTGTTGTTAAAGGAAGCACGTGTGCTTTGGAATTGCTTACTTCTTGTGGAAATGTGAGAGTTGCAAGTGAAAGTAAAGGAGGAATTTGCTTAGCTATTACCTTCAGGCATTCAGCTGTTACTACAGTTGACCTTCTGAAGAGGAAATGTAGGGGCATGGTTGTGCCAACAGATTGAAGAGGATGTAATGTGTAGAAAGAGCAATGCAGTGGCACAAGAAGGGGAACCCCAAATGGCACCATGGTAGAAATGTGCATGTGCAGCTGCAACATTGGCATTGCAAAGGAAACTGGTGGACAGAAATTTTAGTGAAGTGCTATGCTGTTAATATATACGCTATATTGCTTCTATGAGGATACTTAAAATCTTTTTGTAAAGCTTCAGGCTTTATAAACTATTTTCAAAGTAAAGCTTTGAATCTAACCTCTATTTATACTCTGGTACACTGAATAAAATCTTGTACCTTCCACAACTAATACTCAAGATGCTCTTGGAATTTCTAATGTATTTCAAAAATGAAGTCAGTCTCATCTTTTTATATGTTCAAGTAGCAGTCTTGGGCAATCTCCATCTGGCAGATAATTATTCTACTTCAGCTACTCATTTCTCCAGATTTTTAAAAGCTTTGCCTCATATCATCCTAAAATTATCTATATGCTTGCAAATTGGAATGTAAATGTAGTCTCGTATGTTTTATGGACCCTGTTCCCTTTTCTTGAACTAGCTGCTGCCTTAAAGTAGTCTTTCCAGTTATCTCATGATTATCCACTCTGTTAAGATCCATTTCTATCTCTTGAGTGAGATCAAGAAAAGTTCCCAAATACCACATCTTCAAAATTTTCATACCTTCCATGTATTTCTCTTTTCTAATTTACATTTGGATAGATATTTACTCCTATTTGTCCATGTACCCTAAATTTCTTGCTACTTGTGAATGTGGAAATGGAGGGCTGGTGCCGCCCCCAACTAAATTACTGTAAGGTGGTAGAATATGAGAGGAGTGAGAGAAGCAGGCAGTGAAGAAAATTACATTGTACTTCAGAAGGGTTGGCTTTGGCTTTTTCATGTAATAGAGGTAGTATCCCATGGTAGGTCCCTTTGAACTGCAGAGAGGCTCAGGACAGCTGTTTGATCTTCAAGAATAGCTTCCTCAAATGCACAAGGACATACTCTTCCCTGTGCAGGAAGACAGGCAGGTATGGCAAACAGCTTGCTTCAGTGGAGAATTCTTAAGTCAACTCACTCAAACAATTAAATGTTTGAATCTGTAAACAGTGACAGACCTCCATGAAGAATGTGAAAACAGTGTTTGGGTGTAGAGAGAAGGACTTAGGAAAGCCAAAACTACATTGGACTTAAAGGTAAGTCACTGATGTCTCTAGGTACCTTGTTAATGGGAGGAAGAGTTAAGGAAATGGTGTGATGCTGATGCAGCACTGGACAGTGGAAAAGATACAAGAAGGCTGAGGGTACACACTGCAGCCTTTGCTTTGGCAAGGTCTGTTCTCAGGCTTTTGAGGTCCCTGAATCTCATGGCAGAGTGCAGGGAAGTTGAAGTTAGGGACTATGTAGGCAAACTGGACCTCAGGATACTGGAAGGCAAGGGTTTGAAATTGGGGCAAGGGTTAGCCCTCAGAGCAAAGGCAGCCAATTAATGTGATAGCTGGGATGCAGTGGAGTAGATGATTCTTCACCTCTCTTTGGCATTTGTGAGACTGCATCTGGAGTCCTATGCCTTGTTTTGGGCTCCCCCAATTGAGAAAGACCTCGATGCACTGGAGCAAGTTCAGTGAAGTGCCTCCAGGACCCTGGGGGTATTGGGGAACATGACATACAAAGAAAGGCTGAGAGAACTGGGTTTCCTCTGTCCAAATAAGAGAAGGCTGTGTAATACTTACTGCTGTTTCCTACTCCCTAATGGCAGGTGGTAGATAAGATGAAGCCACATTGCTCAGAGATTGATGTGGAATAAATGACAGGCAAAGGACACAAATTATAGAAGGTCAAGAGGAGAAACAGCATGATGAAAGTCAAACACTGTAGTAGGCTGGCAAGTTGTGGAGTCTCCATCTTTGGAAGCATTGAGAAGTTAATTAGGTGAGCCTGTTAGCAACCTGATATAACTTGGAAGCTGACCCAGTCCTGAGCATGAGGCAGATGACATGCAATGGTCCTTGTCAATCAGACTTTTTCTAAGATAATTTGCAGATCAGATGTTAAATATTTTGCAAATAACATTCTTTATGCTTTCTTTACTGTTAATAGAGATTTTTCAGTACAGTACTTGGAGTAAGAATACTTACTGTACATGTATTTAATTTACAAATTGTGGGATTGACCTTGAGATTTGTGAGTTGCAAAGTAAAATAGTGTACGGTTTTTATAAACAGGAATTTGACATTGTTCTATGTTATACACTGTAAAGGTTTGCCAGATGCATAATTTAAAAGCCATCTAACTTACATAGAAAAAAATGTTCATCTTCCTTTTGCTATAGCTTGAAATAGATATGCTGTTCTCAAACTTACTGGAACTCAGTTGTGAACATGGTTTTTTTCCACCAGTGCAAATAAATGCACTATTTAAAAAAAATATTTATGTATTGTTTATCTATAATAATCTATCTAATTATTTATCTATTTATCTATTTTTTAAATTATAGGACTTATTAGGGAGTATTTGTGAACATCTTGTTCAAAGTGCTTTACATGGATTTTAGAAATTGGTGTGAGCTTCTTTGAAATACATTTTTTGCATGTAGTGACTATTTGGTCTTTTTCAGTTGCCTGAAAAAGGGGGTATTTTCTAGATTTTTAAAGTATGTAATGAGTGGTACTTTAACTCAGAATATTTTTTTCTCCATTAATTGTTTACAGCATGAATTAATATTCTGTTGTTTGGGGTTTTTTTTTGTCTTATGTGTTTGTGGTTTTAATTTGTTGCTTAATGAGATTTTATTGTCTGTTTTCTTGAGTTTGCAGATCTGTACATCTTAAACTATGTTCAGAAAGGAGCATTAGCATAGGATTATTACAGATCTGAAAAATAAGTATTTTTCCATGGTGTTTGAAATTAAGGAATTGTGGGA
The DNA here is from genome assembly GCA_013396995.1 of Dicaeum eximium. Taxonomy (NCBI): domain Eukaryota; kingdom Metazoa; phylum Chordata; class Aves; order Passeriformes; family Dicaeidae; genus Dicaeum; species Dicaeum eximium. The sequence continues at coordinate 581,006 of VWZP01008070.1, read as the reverse complement.
ATGAGTCCAGAGGAGGCTTCAAAGATGATCAAAGGGCTGGAGTACCTCTCCTACAAAGACAGGCTGAGAGTTTGGCTTCTTCAGCCTAGAGACAGGAAATCTTCCAGTAGCTGAAGAAGGAGCAACAGGAGAGCTGGAGAGGGATTATTTACAAGGGCCTGTAGGGATAGGGCAAGGGGGAATGCTTTAAAGTGGAAAAGGGCAGATTTAGATTAAGTATTGGGAAGAAATTCTTCACTGTGGGGGTGGTGAGGCACTGGAATAGGTTGCCCAGAGAAGCTGTGGATGCCCCACCCCTGAAGGTGTTCAAGACCAGGTTGGGTGGGACTTTGAGCCACCTGGTCTATTGGAAGGTGTTCCTGCCTGTGGCAGGGGATGGAACTTGATCTTGAAGGCCCCTTCCAAGCCAAACCATTCTGTGATTGTATTAAACACGCATTTAAAAGGAATAAAAGCTCAGCTCAGATGACTTTCTTGCCTTCTGTGGTGTAGTTCAAAGAAGAATAAAGCAAACTAAAAGGGAAAAGAAATTACCGCCATGGTAGACTAGAGCAAAGAGTCTGGACACACAAAGATATTGTACATCCTACTCTTCACTGGTCTTACTCTGAGCATTTTATTACTTAATTTTCTGACAACACCAAGCTCAGAAATCATAAAAGAACAGATATAAGTACTAAATAATGAATATGTTAAAGATAAAACTAATCATGACAGTCATGACTCCAAGACTACCATTCAGTTCTGCTTTGATACCATCAGAATGTTTTGAAATTGGTTTAGGAATTAAAAGCCCAGCTTTTTGTGTCTTACTGAATTCACAAGTAGTTTGGAATCAGCAAAATGTGTCAACAAAATAAATGACCCTGATGCAGATTGTTTGCATTTCTGCCTTAACAGTGTTATCAATATGGTATGCATGCAACAGGGAGATTATCAGCAGTTTCACCTTCCCTCGTTGATAGCAAAGAGAAACTCTTGGTGCGTGTGCTTATCTTACAATTTCAGAGATGTTAGAAAAGAAACCTACTTAATCCTTTTTCAGGGTAATTATCCAGGGTAATATCTCTGGTTTTGTAGGGATTCGAGTTGTGATGATTGATTTAAAAAAACTATGTGTGTGTAGGATGAGTTTTTAAAAATTAGCATTTTAAGGGACATTTTCATTTTGAGGAAATAAATTGGATTTTTGATATCTTTTTAATGGCTTAGGATGTACCATAGGTTTGGTAATTCACATTGGCTGTCTCTTTAACTAACACCCAGCTTGTCGCCTTTTTTTCTGGGAAAAGATGCTTATCCTGCTGTAGAAGCACATTAAAATCAGTGAGGCTATGGGTGCATGTGTCTGTCAGTGGGAGATCAGTTTGCATAATCAGGGCCTGATGAGTCAGTGGTAGTGGAGAATCTGTGTTGTTACTTACCTGAGCTATAGGGAAGAGAACTGCGGTGTGTGAAGCATGTGCACATAGTGTGGGCACTTGTAAAAAGCATCTCATAGTTTTCAGTAGAGTTTTGGTTCCATCTGGCAACATGTCATCCTGCTAGAGGATCTTAAAAAGGCCAAAGTTCCTTATTTTCATGGGTTTTATGCTTGCTTGCTTTTTACAAAGCAGTCGTGGCAGTGAGTGCAAAGTACAAGCATGGTTTTGTGCTGAATTCTATTCTGAAATCAACTTCAAGGCTTTTATCTTAAACACAAAGAAGATATGTACATTCACAGAAGCTACATTCACAGAAGCTACTTGATTTTTAGCATCATTGTATAGATGAGAAATAAGCCTTTTTTTTACTTTGAAACCCAGATTTCCAAGATTGTAAGCTGGTTCGGCTTCATATGAAATGAATCGGAATTTTTAATTTATAAATATACATACCTGTGTGCATATGTATATATGCACACACAGGTGACAGCTGTTACATTTTACATTATAAAATTAACAACAAGCAAAAATGTAAAGGAATCTTGTTGTCTGTTATGAATCAAAACAACTCTTCTATTTTCTTCATGATTACATATGGAAACCCTATCTACCTTCTATCACACTTCTCAATTTTAAAGTTTATCCGTTTTATTAAATCAGATTTTTCTCTTTTTAATTTTTCATACAAATATATTCTCTCTTCATACAAATATATTTCTTAATTAGACATTCTCCACTTCTTTTTCATACTTTGTTGCTTTATTAATGAGGTGTTCAGTGCCTTGATTTCGTGCTTTTCGTGTTAGGTAACTAAGTGGTTCTTCACCTGTGCTCCACCAACCAGTGTTCCATAGCTTATAAATCACCTAATAGTGAAGTTTATATAAGATACAGAAGATACAAAAGTATGTGAAGTATTTGGGGGTGGAGGGAGGGGTGTTAGAGACAGTTCTAATGTTTTTGAAAGGTTAATACCATTATTATTCCTTTGCTAGTCATCCTATCTGTTGTCAGCCCTCCAGCCTCTGAGAGGTATCTGGTAAGAAGCTTTTGTTATGGAGTTTGAATGAGGTTGCTGTTACATTTCCTCAAAAACAATGCATGTATCTTTATCAGTTTTCAAGATGGGAAAAATGAATTATGAAGTGGAGAGAAAACTCTCTCAGGACAGCATGATGTGTTGATAAGAAAAGGACAGTCCTCAGCTGTACCCAGCAGATGGCATTTTTCCCCCTTATAACAACTAAATATTTTCAAAGCTATAATCTTTGGATATTTTCATACTTAAAGCCTTTTCTTCACAAAGTATTGAAAGATTGCACTGTGACCAAATATTTATCAGTGGATTATAAATTAAAGATAATGTTTATATCTGTAATTATAGGATAGAGAAGGTTGGAATGAGAAGAGTGAAACAGGATAGTGAATTTGATTATTTTTTTCCCTCTCAATGGGAAATGTCAAAACCATCATTTCACACAGACGTTTATAAAAGCACTTCACTCTTCTGCTGAATGTTAAAGCATCAAATATCAAATTCTCAGAATTTTAGTCTTTTTTTCTCAGGAATACAGAATTCTACTTGTAAGTGGATATTCAGTTGCAGGAGATCTCTAGATTGGTGGAATAGATTAAGACAGATAGTTTCAGAAGTGAATTGGATATCTCCTAATGAAGGCTCTGAACTATTATCTCCCCTTCAGAAGGGGAAGTTTCTTATGCACATGGTTAACTCTTCTCAACTAAGTATCATTAACATTCTGACTTCTTAATTTGTAGTTAAAATGATCTGAGCACAGTTCTGACTCAGGACTTACTCTTGATCATTCTGGTCTCACTCAGGAAGAGAAGCATAAATTACTCGAGTCTCACTGAGCAGGATGTTTGCACTTGGTTTCTGCACAATGCTCACTTTTTAAAAAATCTTCACACATTACTTGTGTGTTAAGAAAATTGTGTTTCAAAAGGTGAATTTAGCATCATGATAAACTGGAATGTTTTGGTTTTAGTAGAGGCAATGATATGGCATGCAAATGCTTTCTTCCAGCTAAAACAGGCCATAAATACAGCTTGCTTTACCAGCAGAAGTATTAAGCTTCAGTTATTTGAATTATGTCACCAAAACGAAATGTTCAAAGCTGGTCATTTTTCTCTTTTGCTCAGCCATTTAATAAAATATGAATAATGGTTTCTGCATGGTGATAGTTTCTCTGTTGTTTACTTTAGTTTTGCTCATATTAAAAATAAGAGGAAGCTATTATACAACTTAATTTTTTTTCATGTATCATATGCCAGTTGTTTTTTTGTAATATTCAGATGCATGCAGTATGTAGGCATTTTCCATGTGTTTTCTGAAGATGATATCCTACCTTCTTCAGAGATTAAGTTAAGTTTTTTTTATGTTATTTGGCTGGCAAATTCTGTGGTTTGATAGAGCCTCTATGGGCAAAAAGCATGCCAATGTCCAGACTGTGGCAAGAGGAGGGGCCACTGTTTTACACTTCTAAAACACTTTCATTTGGGTGAAAGTAAATTGGTCCCACACATTTAAAGCATGGTATAATCTGTACCAATTACTTAAAAACCTGACAAGTTTACTGGACGAGCCTGAGGAAGAGCTATGAACTCTACTGACTGCGGAAAAGAACTAATATTGCAATTATACAGCACAGTCTGTTCTGCTGCTTTCCCCTGTATAGACTGAGGGTCATTCATTTCCCAAAGGATTTTGTACAACATTTGGTCCAAAAGTATTTGTTGCTGAAAGCAGAGTTATGAAACTGATGACTCCTCTAAAATGAAAATTTAATGCAGAAAGATTTTTAAACAGTCTAGGAATGCATAGCATAAAGATGCTATAGATGTAGACTTTGCAGAGTTGCTTCTCTTTTGTGTTTTTTTCCCAGGTTATCATTTAAACAGTATGATCTAGTTATGTACTCTTGTTTAATGATGTTTTCTTGTTAAGAAGGCATATCCCTGTTATTGTTCAACTTGAATTATTATATCATTCACTAAATTTGACTTCATACAAATTTCTTGCAAGACAAAGTGCATAGAAGATGTTTCTGTCAGAAGGACAAAAATTCTGTGATTATTTAACATTAATTCCTCTCATGTAATAGCTCCAGAATCACATATTGTTCTTTTTTTTTAACTTTAAAAAATCAAGTGGGTTTCTGAAGCTCTAAACCAGCAACTCTGTCAACAGAGAAGCTGGTGGCAGTTTTGTTTTGGTTTCTTTTGACAAAGTCTTGTCCTCAAGTTTAATTAATAAAGGGACCTGAAAAAAACAGAAATACGGAAGTTATGGAATGATATTAATGATATTAGCAGTGGGAAAGGTGAGTGGCCAGAGAAGCAGGGTGGGGGAAACCAAATTCTAGTGAGCTTTCTTCTCTCCCTTCATTTTCGGTAATCTTTTATTTATTTGTTTGTACCTATGGTAGCTTTCCACTCAAGTTTGATATAAGTAAACGAAACTAACAGTAAAAACATTCCAATCCCCCTAACTCTGAGTTTCTGTAGATACTGACCAGTTTTCTAAATAAGGCAAGAACCACAGATAAACTTAGACAAAGGTGGGGTTTATTGAAAGTGGAGAAAGTGAATGTATAGTGAGGAGAATAACCAGCGTTTCAACTGCAGTACAGACAGACTAACTTGGATTTACAGAACTGGCTGGGATATTGGGGCAGTTGTAGAGAATCTGCTTGTACCATGTGTACAAGCTTGAGAAAGTTGAGAGTTGCAAAATTATTTCGTATTCACAAGCTCTCAAATATAAGACTGCAAACTCTTGCCTCCCTCAGACTATTTTAGCCTGGTCATCTTCATAACAACATAATGAACAAGAATTCTCTAGCTTCTCCAAAAACCCTTCTTCTTGCATTCTGATCCTAAGGAAAACAATTTAATTATCCTTTCTCTTAGTTTTCAAATGTCAAATACAGTAATTATGTTCTGTCTTAGCTTTGATTGGTTTATATGTGAATGAAATGTCTGTTTGCTCTCTGATAGTAAATTTTCTCTGCCATAAAAACAAGGTAGTGTTGAAAGTAAGTTCAAAAAAGGAGTGATAAAGATTTCTCGGAGGGAACAATTGAAACTTGATTTTGCAGTATTTGTATTAGTTGTTGTCTGATTGATTTTCTTTTACTGCTTCAGGAATGTGTTTGCATATAACGTTAACTTAGAGTTAATTATTTTTCCGTGCATTTTAAATCGATCATGGATAAGACTTCTTCCACTGTAAATGTCAGGTATGAAAAATTACAGTAATATCTGAATTTGGAATTAAATATTTAGACAAAAAGAAGTAGAATTGCAGGAACTGTCAGTGTAATCCCATTGTCACTAATCTGTGAATGTAAAATATAGCAAAGGAGTGTCCAAAAGAAATGGAATTCTTCCACAAAGAGTTGATCCCAGGGGCTGTGCTGGCACAGAGCACAGAACCAGAGCACAGATCTCTATAGTAGCTGAGGAAACAGAATAACTTTGACCACTCCTAAATTGCACTTCTTTTAAGAAACAAGGTTGTAAAAGAAGATATGAGACACTCAGCTCTTGGGTTTCCTAGCCAATACAAAACTTGACAGCAGGGTGTGTTAAAATGTAGGTTTCCCATCATCTATTACAGTAATATATGCTCTACCAGTCTGCCCTTTTCTCTCTTCTGTGTCATTACTGTGTCACTGTTCCCAGATAGATTCAATTCTGTGTTCCTGCTGAAGTTTTATTCATTTTCCTTTACTTCTCTCATCCATATTTGCATGTGAGTCTTCAGGGTTTGTTTCCCAGTAAAGGTGATTATCTTTTTTTTTTGCTATCACTACTCCAAAGTGATTAAAGTCCTGGTTAAAATGCATAGAATTTCCCTGAAATAGCTGAAATTTCATTCCTGTATGCTGATTGATAAGTTTTGCTCTTTGATGGTCTGAAGATGTAGCTGGTATATAGGGAAAGGCAATTGCTTATGTTTTTTTATGCTTATCATAGATACATTAAAAAATAGCCAAATTTCTACACATCAAAGTATTTCTTCATACTTGAGATTAACTTGCATGCTCCATCCTTGTTTTTTCTGGCTGTATTGCTTAGCCTAAGAAAACATACTACTATTTTGTAGAGACTTTGTCCTACCTTAAATCAAACCTGAATTAAGTTCACAATTTTTATAATGAACATTGTGAATTTTTTTCTGTAATACAAGTAGATAATTGCAGTTAGCTATATTACTTTAAAAGGCTTATTATCCATGCTGGTACCTTAAAAACCATCATGAGGATTTTTTACTTGGAAAACCAAAGTATACTGGACCATGTTGCACTAATTTTTTAAGCAAGCTTTTTTTAGCAAAGGTAAATTATAGTCCAAGAGGACATACAAAATTGCTTGGACAAAAAATTATGTATTGGAGGCAGACTGCAAAGTGGAAAAAAAGCCTCTGCTTTACTGTACATTTGTTAATTAATAACTTAATAATTTACATTACATAAATCTTCTCAGAAATATGTGAGAGAAGAGACAAAGCAGGTCATCCTGATATCAGTTAAATCAGTAGCTATCCACCAGGGTCTGGAAGTAACCAATTTTTTGTCCTGTGCAGTTTGCATTTAATCATAATTGCTCTTTCACTTGTGCCTTACATAATCATTCAGTACAGTAAATGAAAAGATGCTCTCTTTCTGTAATAATAATACAGATATTTTAATAAAGAATTAAATTATTTTTTCCCACAGTTTATAGAAAAGATACATTTCTGCAAGTTGCTTATCACACAGACTTCAGCTTATTTGACTTTTTGGCGTGTCATAAAATGGAATAATAATTTTAAATAAAGTCTAAAAAGCTGGCATTGGAAAAGAATACTGATAGCACATGAAGAGCTTGCAAAATGGTTGTATTGGACAAAAAATTTTCTAGAAGCAGCTCCTTAAGATGGAGCTTCCTGGTCCTCTTCCTCAAACAGGGAGGTGGGTCTGGCTGCATGGAACTTCTCGGGGTGTGAACTCAGATGTGACCATGTGCCAAGTGCCTGGGAAGAAGGGAGCCTGGCTAGTGCCCTGTGTGGGTTTAGTAGCTGCCTCAGGTTTAAACTGGAGTGGAGATCATGGCTGCTCAGGAGAAACTGGAAAAGTAGTTGTGAACCTTGGAGAAGAGGCATCTCAGAAGGGTTTTGTTGTTGCTAATCCTGTCTGCCTTCCATGTCTTAGCATTGTTCAAGCTGCCGTCATCCCAGTGCATTCTCACTCTGCTCCTGGTGGCTGTGGTAAAAGTACACTTCCCCTCTGAATTTCAGAGTTGGGGTAAAAGGTCAGAGAGGGGTGCAATGTATTGAAGGGACATAGCCCTCTTCAGAAGTCTATAGAAAACAAAACCAAGGGGCAGCTGAGCATTAAAGTGAGAAATAAAGGAAAGATAGAGAAATGGGTAAAGGGGTTACTAGATGAGATGTGGCCCTTCTGAAGTGAAGCAGAGCACCCTGATACAGAACAGTGATTTCTCTTATAGAGAAAGGAGCCTTCTGGGTCAAGATACAATTTTTTTTTTTTTTTTTGAGCATAGTAACACACTAGAAACACAGAGCAGCTTTCCTGCAAATGCCTGGTAGATTATGGATGCAATAATGAGTATCACGGTGTTGTTAGTTGATATTACAAGATGGTCCTTTATTTTGTCACACCCAGGCAGGCTGCATTTCTTAATATTTCAGAATGTGGAATACTACATTTATGTCTCTTACTACCTGAAGAATTTCTATAAAAGAAATTTAATTTACAAGTTTGTGTATGACTATGCTGAGGGATTTAATTTTATAATTGACAGAGGAACTAAATCTTGCACCATCCGTAAAGGTTTCAGTAATGAGCTTGAAGCATTCAGGAGAGTTCATGAAGTCTCTGACAGCCTTTCTACCTTATTTTGGGTGGTAGTTTGTTTGCAGCAGATGGCTGTTCAAGCATTCTGCTGGTGGCACTTGGGTCTGGATAGAGTGGCATCTGGGTCCGTATCCTATATTCCAAACAAACAATTCGTTGTTCATTACAGGCTTCACCTTGGGATTGCAATCTGCATAGTCCCCCATGAACCCATACCTAAATGGTTTGTAGACTGTAATTCAATCGTTTTTCTGGTTGTGCATGATTAATTAATAAAGTATTTTGACTAAATGATTAAAGTGGTGTGGAGAAATAGGAAGAAAAAGAAATCAGTTGGAGTGGTCTGGCTGTGTGTATACATATGGCTAGGGGTGCTCTTCCCATGGAGGAGCTTTAATAAGGAGATAGGAATTTTCATACTGATTATATCTCTGGTTAGTGTAGACAGGTGAATTTTGTATTCTCTGTTGTATTTAAAGGGGACATTTTTAGTCTTCTAGATGTTTTTATTTTGTACATGCATGTCAAATCTCTCTCTTGCACACCAGAGCTGTGTCTATGAGCTCCGGTTTAATTATGTGTTTTGTGTTTAAATATTTATCATATTTGAATTCTCACTCAATTGGACTAATTCAATGACTCCTTGTTCTTTTGGTACAAGAATTAAATACAGATCACTTGAACAGTCTTTAGTCTGCCCTGCATTGTGAAAAGGATACTGTTACCAAGTGCTTTACTCAGGGTACCAGTGAGGTCTTGCTACCACTGGTGTAGCATGCAGGGCACTGGGAAAACCAGAAAACTGTTGGAGCATCTGTGCTGTCAAATAAAGGGCAGAATGGGGGAAATTATAGCCAGATGAGATCATGCCATCATAACTTCCCTGACAGTTCTTTGTCATGGTTTTTCAGTAATAACAACCTGTTACAATTGCAGAGTATTCAAATCCCAGCTCTGTTCTTACAATTTAGAATAGTTGTGCAGGACAAAAGTCTGAGGGTTGAGGGTATTTTTGTGGATTAGTGGGTTTTTTTGGTGGGGTTTTTTTTGTGTTGTTGTTTTTTGGGGTGGTTTTTTTGTTTATTTTTTTTTCTTAGCTTTTTTTGTTGGTTGGATTTTTGTGGGGTTTTCCTGTTGTTTTGCATTAGTTTTTTAAATTTCACATGGCAAGAAAACTCAGTGAGCTTTGAAGTCAACCCTATAAATGTTAGGAAATAGCAGAGTTCTAGTTGACAGGCTCATTCACATTATGATACACCCCTTAGTTAAATGGTGTAAGTACCTTTCCCTCATTCATACACAAAAGAGCACACATCATTCACTTCAGAGGAAAGTAATGCTGAGGTGGTATGAGTGATACTAAATACAACATCAGCTTCCTTTTGAAATGAACTTTGTAATCTGGCTAAAGTTGCCAGCCATTGCTTCATTACTTGCTTCATCAGCAGACTTTCTCTGTTCATGACTTTTTTCTGATTACTAATAAATATATTAAACAGTCTGTTATATAAATGGAGTAGTCACTTGGCCTTTGCCAAGATGAAACCTGACCATTTATTCTGCCTGTCCAATCTCAAGCAGGATTTGGTCCATAACAGAAAGAACTATCTTCCATATAAAAATTACTGCCTAGTTTTATAGTTTTTTTAAAAATAAATTACTGTGGAATAAGACTGTAACAGATGCCTTTTGGCAGTCTGAATTGATTATGTCAGTGTGCTGCCTCTCCTGTCCCCCACTACTTTTCAAGCAGTCTTTCATTAAAATGATCAAAAGAGAGGCAGATGCAGCCACAGTGTGAGTGCAGGGGATGTGCAACCTCCTAAGTATCACTGCCATGTGTGGCCAAGGTAGGCATGCTGAACAATGCTGTGCTAAAGGGTAGGGCTCCGGGAAGTTAGCAGAAAATACCATATTTCTGTGTGTAGGGTTGACTTGGATTTTTTAAAATAGCAATTCAGATCCTCTATATTAAGAAATGTCAGAATTTGGTGATTTATTTCACCTTAATTATCAATATAACTCCAGAACTTTCCTTTTAATAGCTCCCTTTTCTGCAGGGATTCCATTTTGGTGACTAAAAAACCCCATGTTCCTGACTAGATGCCTTTATTTTTTTCAGTGGGTACAAACAAATCCATTACCTTTTCAACCTCTTCAGTCTCCCTATCTTTCTCAGTTGTTTCCTGAATTTCCATATGATCAAGTGAATCTACTGAACAGTTTTTTTACCAGTTTTCTACTCTGGCTATGCTCTTTTTTTTTTTTCATTATCTCATTTATTTCTTCTATATCTTGTTAGAAATCTATTTTTCTTAAGTAGCTCTTGAAACACTGAAAATGTCTTTGTTTTAAAACATCTGTAATGAGACTTTGTATTTTATTGAAGTCTCGTGATACAAAGCTTTGCATTGTGGTATCAATTCTTCACTTAATTCTGGTAGTTGAATTTGCTGTATTGTGGTGTCTGTTATATTTTAAAAGATGGCCGAGGTGAAAGGACCCTATGGGGTCATAGACTAGAATGTGGATTTATGGTGTTCCAGTGAGGCCACTGCAGAGCTGTGTGAGTGCTCTTGCTTTGTGATCCATGGATAAATCTGGGCAGAGTTGCATCACAGCCAGTGTCAGGCAGCTCTTTCAGCAAACTGGGAATAGTTCCTAACTCCTGTCCTATATTTCAGTGAGATGAAAAGGATGATATTCAGAAATAAAAATTGATGTTTATGATCAGAAATAGATTCTAATAGTGAAATCTCTTGAACTACGTAATAACCTCCCAAAGGAAAAGGCAAGCAGCCTCATTTTCCAGATAATTTATGGCCAGCCTGGCCAAATTGCTCATTATACTAGAGGGAGTAATATTCCATTGGTGGAGGAATGGGCATGATTATTTAATAGGTACTTCTTGTTTCTATTTAGTTTTCCTTTCTATTTTTTATGGATAGGTTATATGTAAATGTAGTCAAAATGCTTCTTTATGTTATTTGCCTGTAAAACAAAGCCAAACATGCTTTGGACAAACATTAAAATATTATCATCACTGGACGTAAATGCAGTAAACAAAAAGAAGTGGTGTTTGGAAACATCTGATACTGTGGTTTTATTTATCAAGTGCACGAATGTGCCTTGAAAGAAATCTCCCTGTCTCTAGGAAAGTGTTTGTGTACAACGACTCCCAGCCCCCCAAAAAAAACCCACCACAGCCAAACACTTTTTCAAAAACTGATGCAAGTTAAACCCTACTAATTGAAAGTACACCTTCATATTCATCAGTTTGTTCTCTTTGATGGTCTAGAATCACTTGCAGACCATTACCTCAGATATGGCGTCACTTCAGTTTGCAGTTTCAAGCCCTCTAAATGTAATTTTTATTTCATTTGGTATATTACAGTGGTGACATTGTTCAGTGGAAGTCTGTCTTTCAGGGATCAGTTACTGCCAAGATTCCCATTATCAATAGTCAGTGACAGATAGTGATTTACTGTAGGGAGTGAGGTAGTGCACTGAAGCCTTTCAAGTACCACACATAAGAGCTCCAAGGGCAATTAGCACATAACATTTGATATTGTTGCCTGAGTTGCATGTGCTTGAAAGCACCACGCTTATTAATATGACAAATGGCACACACTACTGTAGTACTATTGTGGGAGGGCTGAGGGTGTTGTATTCAAGTCTGGAGTTTGTGCTACCCACTGCGTTTTTCCCTGGGAATATTGTTTGGAATACACTTTTGTATTTTGCAGTCACTGTTAACTTGGCTTGGACTATTCTGCAAATTCTGAATTCATGGAATGAAACAGTTTTAGTTACATTTCTGCAGGGTTGTTTCTTGTAGAGATGAATTTAGCATTATAAAACCCTTCACAGTCTCTTTTCTTGCCCTTTAATATATTCCTTCCCAACCTTTTTCCCCTCATATTCTAACCCAGGGATTTTCGCATTTTTACTGTGTAAGCAGCAGTGCATATCTCTTTCAGTTCCCTCATAACTTTTTTGAGTTTGTGCTGTAATTTGGGGAAGAAGGTCCTAAATCAGATATACAGTCTATTTGCCTACTCCTTGCAATGATGACTATACTAGAATAGCTTATATTTGTCCACAAAAAATGTTTTCTTGCTTGACCAGTGAGTAACAATTTTTGTTAGAATATTTTCATAGCCCAAACAGGTAGTTTGGTAAATGCACTGTGGAAAGCAGGAGACAGCTCTTCTGTCTTGTCTGTGAAGCCCCTGTGTTGCCATTGTCCTTGTTCTGCATGCACTGCTTCTGTGGAACTGTCAGGTTCTTTACTCTCTACACGTCTAGAAAAAGATGAAATGCATGTTGTTTGCAGACCATATATGCCTGCCAGTTTAAATTTACAAGCACTGTTATTAGCCTTTTTCACAACTTGTGTTGGATCCTTTTATATATTTTAAAATATTTATTTTTAAAAATATTTCTTTTAAAATATTTTTTTAATCATTTATATATTTCAAATACCTGGTGTAGTGTTTTCACTACGTTGCTCTTACAATAATCAGTGAATTGCATTAATGAAATAATTAATGATCTTTAAAGAAATTAAATATAGGAAGTTAATTCTTTTGACCCTAACATCATTTTTCATAATTCTCTGTTTATGCTTTTCTGATTTTCTTCTTGTTTTTATATTTCTAGAAAATGCATATTAGAGTTTTAAACAATAGGAAAACATTATCATAAGCAAGAAGCAAAATACAATTGGAATGTACTGTAATAGAATTCAAGTGATTCTTCTAGAAACTACTTAGGAAGCTGCTTCTCTTGCTGTGGTTATGATATTGCAGCACAGTGCAGTTTTTCTTCCCAGTTTAAGTGAACACAGGATAAAGGCAGAATATTTATTATGTTTGTAAAAGGACATCAGCTTTATCACATGATTATGATGTCCTTTCTGTGGTGTTATAGTGCTTTATTTATGCTCGGGTCATCATGTGCAATAATGACATAGTAGAATAATTTCTTTGCACAATTGAATACAAGATTCATAACATTATGTATGAAAGTTACCTTTATCCTCAAAGCTATCCATGAAGAACATTCCAGCAGTGTTTGAAAATACAGTTACTTAGCTTACAAAAGGTGTTACTTCTGTTGTCAGGGCTGTTGTTCATCTCTGTTCATGCCTGCCCAAAATGTGCAAATGCATCCAGAGTGATTTTCAGAGACAGTTAAAAACACATACAGAGCATATCATTATAGCCTTTGTATATGCTTATCACACAAAAGATACATTTTAAAATTAAACCTAAAACATTAACAACTAATATTAATCCCCATTATATATCTATTTTAAATATGGGAGTTCAGACTGTGAGTTTTGCCTAAAAATTTGCCTAAAATTTTATTCAGACTCTCCAATTTATATTCAAAACAGGGTGTGTTGCATTTTTGGCCTTAATCAACCGTGGATGTGTACACTGAGGTGGTCTTAGCAATAAATGCAGATGTGCAGAAAGGTCAGTAACCCCACTGAGTGTCAGGATATTTTTTTCTTTCTGTTTTGCTTCACAACTATTCCAGTCTTGGCACACATATTCTCAGGATTGAAATCTTTTCGCTACCAACCTCTGTGAAGAGTGGAAATCTGCCCACAGCATATGAAGGATGAAGTTGTTACAGCAGTTCCCAGCGCCAGTGTAGATGCTTTTTGCTGCTTCTGACTGTAAAGTGGAAGTAATCTATGTATTTTAATCCCTTTATCTCATCATGTCGTCACTGGAATTCCTCTTTAATCATTTCTGATAGAGCAAGGTCCCTCCATGCAGACACCAAGGATGTTTCAGGTATCAATCCACTGTTCATATAAACCAGGAAAAAGCCTGTCTGATCTGGAGAGAGTTCTTTCAGATAAGAGAACAGACCGCAGCAGAAGCTGCCTCTCATCCTTTGCAGAAAGCTGTCAATTCTATCCATGTTGTCATTACAAGAGACAGACACGTACAGTATCAAGATGAGTTTTGGAAGTTGCTGCAGTTTTGCATGCCCTCAAATACCTTTGTGATTATAAAATACTAAAGTGAAGTTTTATTACATCCAACAAAGCTTTGTTGTCAGGCCATAGCATTTACCAAGCTCTTAAAAACAAACTCAAGCTTATCTAGAATGAAACTGTTCTACAGTCAGGTGCTCTGGTGGTTGCAGGAGCTGATGAAACAGGCAACCATCAAGAATAAACCAGAAATAAAGTATCAAACCACTTGACTTATGTGGAGCAATAAACTACTCTTCAAACATAATATTTGTCATAATGTTAAATTTTAGGATTGCCTAATGAAATACTGCAAGATATCATTTGATAAATTGTCATCAGTTCTGGGATTTTGTGAAGCTTTTATTGAAATGTAAGGAAGAAGTTGAATGTTCTGTTTCCTAGGGCTAGTGAATAACTGAAGCATTGCTGTGGGCAGCTCTGTGCCCACCACTGCCTGTTGCAGGGCAGCTTTCTTCCTGAGAAACCAGACACCCCAAGCTGTATGCTCATTCACTGGTCATCATTTTCCTTCTATACATTCCACCTTTCCAGTGCCAATTACCTCTTTTCAGCCCTCCTACTGTACATACTGTGTTTTTCACTCCATACTTCCTTCTTTCCAAGCCTATCTGACCTCTGTGCTGTTGGCTAGAGCTACAAGTCTGTCTGTGTCCCTGCACAATGTGTCACCAGTCTTGCACCCACCAGAGCAAGCGCAGGAGCTGCTGCCTCGCACAGGAGCAAATTACCGCGTTCAGCTAATCTGCAGTAACTTGCTGCTGTGAGAGGTGGCGGCTCCTGGCTCCTCCCTGCACCTTTATTTCTCTGCATGCTCCTTTCTGGAAGCCTCCTTCCATAATCTGCACAGCAGTACCAGGTAGCCTAGAGGGAAACTCACAACTGCTTTGTGTCCGAAGCACTCAGAAGTTAATGTGTTCAGCTCTAATTTGGGTGGCCCTGTTTGATAACCTGAGTGGATTTTCAAGGCAGCTTTTGAGTCTGAAGGGGTGGGCATTTGGGATACAGATCAAGCTGTAGTGGTGTCCTCGAGGTATACATCCCAACAAGATATGAAGGAGCTCTTTGGCACCTGCTTTTCTGCCTTCACAAAATACTACTTAATGGCTGGAGCATTGGTGGCTTGGCAAGCAGTGCCTGAATTTTTGTCAGTATTATGTTGAAATCACAGAATGGTTTGGGTTGAAAGGAACCTTCAAGATAATAAAGTTCTAACGCCCTGCCATGGGTAGGGGCACCACCCACTAGACCAGGTGGCTCAAAACCCTATCCACCCTATCTTGAACACTTCCAGGGATGGGTTGCTTCTCTGAGTAACCTGTTCCAGTGTCTCACCACTCCCACAGGATAGAATTTCTTCCTAATACCTAATCTAAACCTGCTTTGTTTCAGTTTAAAGTAATTTCTCCACGTCCTATTACTACAAGCCCTTGTAGAAAGTTCCTCTCCAGCTCTGTTATTGCCCTCTCCCTTTAGGTACTGAAGTGTAATTCATCTTAACATGTATTAGTAAGTTAGCAGGAGCAGACTGTGTGTGGAGAAGAGGAAGTCATCAAGCTTCTTTGAAACGTGCTGCCCTCATAAAGTCCATAGCCAAGGGTCACTCTGCTTCCCATGGCCAAAGGCAATAGGAAGGAGGCAATGGTACTGGGAATGTCCCAGCCCCCAGACAAGGTTAGCTATGCTCAGCGAGGATGAACTCTAAATGTGGTAAATCAGTTTCCGCTGCTCCCTTTCTCTAGTCCTTTGGTCTTCTCTAGTCCAGAGCCCTACCCCAGTGCTTTCCAACCCAGAGGGCTGCTTTTTCACTCCTTTATACCTTTCTCATCCCTTGTGTTCTACATCCCCTTCTGTCCCACAGTGTCTTACTCCAAGTTTCTTTTTACCCAAGTTCTTAGTCCTGTCCTGTGTTTATTTGCATTAACCACCATCATGTCACTGTTGCTACCACAATTTTGGATCACCTGGCCTGACCATGTCTACTTCTATGATCAACTTCCCCCACAAACAGCAGTGCCTGGCTCCTGCAGCTTGGATTTTGAAAACATTGTATATTACTTTAATGTCCCAGAAAACACTAAATCTAGGGAAATTTAGTGATAACTATCTAGCAGCATTTTCTTGGTACTGAAAGGGCCTTCGTCAAAACCCCTAAATGGTTTGTCCTGACACTTTTGGGGTTTTTATGTAGTTTGCATTGAAATATAACTTTGCAGCCCTAACAGGTATGTTGGGGTAGAGTTCTGCTCACTTGAGTGTATAGGAGAGGAAAGCATGGAGTATTGTGTAACATATGGACAGCACATCTTAAAGAACCTCTGTTTCTTGGAGTCATGTTTCTTTCCTTCTATGTACAGAAAAATAATGGGAATCATGTGGATAATGTATTGATTGTATTGAATGGAAGAGACTACAAATAAAATCTATGAGTCTGTAAGCTAGGCAATTTTGTATATTGCTACATATTCTTAAATAAAAATGAATATGTGTTGAAGTGCCAGTAAGCATTCATATTTTTGATGATCGTTTCTCATAATTTTAAGGGAATTATTTGAAGTGAAATTCCAAGGTAATAATTGTGCTGTGAAACTGTCATCACTGTTTCGTAGCCTGGTATCGATTTTGGCCAATTGCAAGTGATCTCCAACTTCTATCAGGGTTTAGTGTTGAGTACTGCTGATGGTGTTTTAAGAGCAGAACTGTGCAATTGTTAGACTAAGTAAGTAAGTAAGAAGAGTGACATTTAAAAGACAGCTTTGGCATGAGTGTTTATAACCAAACCTGCTTATCATTGTGGAGTCTTTAAAGGCAAAGGGTAATTAATTGAGAGTATTATGAGAGAATATCTGTATCAATTTTCACACACTGATGTTTATAATATAACATTAATTTTAGATACTTAAAAGTACACCCTGGTATTGTGGTAAAGAACTCCAAAACCAGCTATGTGTAGTTTGAACTTTCTGATTGGTGGGAGGTACATCTAAGTGTCATTTAGAGGTCAGTTGTGCTGAGTTTCTATGGGTGAGATGGAGTTTGGCACATACTCCTGGGTCTCACCCCTCTCCTCAATGGCACGTGGCTTTTTTTGGTACTGCCACTGGTGGCTGCTGAGGAGATGGTAACACTCTTGGAGTAGCTTGGCTTATTCAGAGCCCTGCTTACCTCTCCAGGCTCTTTGTGAGCTCAGCCTCTGAAATACAGAGATTATGCTCCTAAGAAAGACCCAGAGTAAAAGAGCTTAGACTAGTGATGAGATTGGGTGTTTTTTAAATTGCTCAAACCTTTTAGGGGCATAAACCATGGATATTTCAGAAAATTAAATTATGATCATATTGGGGTCCTTATTTCAACTTTCTTGAGTTCTTAAATGGAAACTGACTACATGTTGGTGATATAATTTTGAACTACAGAACTCAATAGGAATGTGTAAACTAGAGAAATATAGAATGCAACCTCTTATTTAAGGAAGGGAGAGCTAAAAATAACTCTGTTCCCTAAACATTTTCCTAACATTGCCTTAACATTGCTTTTTGAAGTGCCATGTGAGTACAAATAAAAAGTTGTAAGTAAATTACTTTTTAGCAGAGGCAGTGAAAGATGAATGAATAGTATTCAGCTTGTACTGTGCCAATATCAATCTTATTAAGGAAGCTAAGTCTTGCAGTTCATTTGGAGCATACGTCAGTGATAGCAACTTAAAACTGTGTAGACAACTGTGGAGTCTCCTGGAAAGACCAATCTGAAGGTTCCCTGGATGTTTGTTACTTCTAACTAAAGTTATTATTGTTCTAACTAAAGCTATCCTAAAGACTTTGATTTTTAATGGTCGTACATTTTTATCTGGTAAAGAAAATGTGAAGAATAACCATGTGGGAATTATCACACTGAATGTCTTCT
Organism: Dicaeum eximium; assembly: GCA_013396995.1. Classification (NCBI taxonomy): domain Eukaryota; kingdom Metazoa; phylum Chordata; class Aves; order Passeriformes; family Dicaeidae; genus Dicaeum; species Dicaeum eximium. Next base: position 562,782 of record VWZP01008070.1, on the reverse strand, counting down.
CTTTTTTGAGGTCCCTTGCTAGAAATACAGCTAGTGGATTATTTTTTCTGTCTTTAATTACATGCAGTTGTTTGTAGGAGTACTTTGTTGCTTTAATACTTTGTCGGTGCCTCTCTTTGAAATATGATGTCCTACCTTGAATTCTTTTTGTAGCCTCTTTAAACCTTCTTTGCTAATTACTTCCCATATGTTTCTTTCCATTTAGAAAACCATTAAATATTTTCTGATTTTGCTTTATAGCTCTAGGAGAAAGTTAGATCAATATGCTGGATTTTCCAGTTCCAGACACCTGAGTTCTGAATAAATTTGACTTACTGTGACTAAAAATGAGCTCAATATGCTTATCCTGACTTACATATAGTGCTGAAACATTGCCTAACAGTACAAGTCTTCCCAATGAAGAGTGGCACACTGATAGGGAAAGGGAAGAATCCACTTGCCTGTCTGTACTGTGGCTGATGTTGTCTCAGCCTTACTGGTCTTTTCTTTCTTTGGGTACTTCTGCCAGTGCACTGGAAATTTTTATATAACATATGTAATTACAGAGAGGTTTTTGAAGAGTAATAGTTCTGCACCTCTCCTTACTTTAACTGTTTTATATGTGTGAATGTTTTAACTTTGTAAAATTTTGCTGAACTCCACCAATTCCCACTTCTGGTGAACAATTTTAAAGTCATATATATTATATTGTTGTCAGAACTGGGAAGAATCAAGATCATACTAAGGTATGTACATTCTTTGGGCTCAAAATTATTTACTACCATCTAAGTTTCTGTTTCTTTTGTTTATGAAAACAGGCCTGGCAATGGTGAGAAGTGAGTTGAAAAGGGCAGGTGGCTTAGTTATATATAAAAAAAAAAATCTTGGTATGAATTATAAGTGTGTATGTAAATATATTTATGTATGCTTAATAATGTAAGAAAGAGACACCTCAGTGTTATTGCTTAAGCTGAGTGATGCCTACATTTGTACTTATTTCTGGCTATTTAATTTAATTCATATGTGAGGCCTTATTGCTAAAGAGAATGGGATGTAAAATTGAAAGAAAATATAGAATAGCAAACTCTTAATGAAAACTTGGAGCTACTGAAGAGTATTATGGGTTTTCAGTGTCACTTTTAATCAAAACAGAAACTCTTTCTAGGGTTTGTAATCAAAAAAAGTTCTCATTATTATGAAGAACCTGTATTTCAGTGCAATGCTTATGAGGGTCTAAACTGGAGGGAGTGATTGCTGAGCCTTTACTTAACAGGACGAACACTGTAATTACCCACTCAGAGCAGAACACTGCTCTCCTGCCCTTTTTGCTGGCCACTGATGTTCTTGTCAGCCTGTTTGTAGCAGCAGTGTCCGAATGCTTCTCTGGAATTTGGAGTTTATGTACTGATAGCATTGGCTTGCACAATATCTGCAGATACCAAGCTCTTTACCAGAAGTATGAACAGGCATTTGAGACAATTTACTCACTGTCCCTCTGGATCTTGGTGGTGTATGCAACAACTTTTTTGAGACTTGAATAGAACAGCAAGCACAAACTGTATCTGGGGCTCTTTTTATTTAGCAAATCATTAGGCAATATTACAGAGATTCTCTGTTATTTCTCTGCTTGTAGTGATGTCATTTTTGTATTACTGTGCATACTTTTATGTGCCCTAATCTGTTTTAACTCTTGGGCTTGCTGCTCTGAATGTGTGTTTACGATTCTTTTCTCTTTCTGTCTCTTTGTCTCTAATGGTCTCTAATAAATAGAAAAGGCACATACCTACCATTCTTCCATGTTACTGAGTGGCATCCATCACAAAGAAGCCAATGAAATTATTTTGTTGAAGACCTGCTTGCAACATAAACACGAATTACTGGTGTGCACTCATTCTTAGTGCACATCTTTCCTTTTTTATAGTACTTCAAACAATTGTGTAATCAGATTTGCAAGGGTAGCTCTTGCTATCGTGGTGAAGGTTGTTGCCCTGCTAGGGTTTGGTAACAATTACTGCAGATGCAGAAAAAACTAATGGATATAAAGTGATATCTTAAAAGATTCTTTTCATTTTTTAGGCTACTCACCCAGAATGTTGGTCTTCTTTATGTTGGAAACTTTGACAGACCTTTTGCACAAATTAAGGTATGATTAATAAGCTGGGAGGGAGGGGGCTATTTCAATTATTTCACTTCTGTATGATTTAGAGAACTTCAGGACTTCAAGTTATCAATATAGCTTCAGGAAAAACTATGTGAAATGGTGCTGCTTTGGGTATGTTTACCATATTCTGGGCTTGCTTTTGGTTTAATCTGTGCTCTTAACTTGTCAAAGAAGTTTAGTGTTTCCAATCATCTTTTGATTAATTTTGACTCTGGTTTAATTACCAGAAGGTTTTCTTGTCAGAGACGTTTCAAAGCAAACCTACTTTTGAAGCCCTGTAGTTCTTTAAGTGATCCTTGACAGGGAAGACACTGTAGTAAAAAGCACAGATTGTTTTCCCAGTATTATTAGCTTTATTATGAAAGACTCACACAATTGCTGGAAAATAATTTGTCTTTTATGACTTATTGTTTCTTTTTCTTCATTGGAACTATAATAGCTTCATGTTCCTAATTGCCAGTTGCTAATTAGTTATTGCCATGTCACTTGCAAACAAAAATGTCTTACAAGAATATATGGACTGATTCTAATGAGTGTCATTGATATTTTCATTAGAACAAAGAGAGGGAGGCAGTAGTGTGTCAGCCATTACACTGCAATGTGGACATGTGGTATCTGTTTTAGAATAAAGTGTTCCCATGTCCTAGATAATACCTGTAATTATTACATATTCACCGCTCTTGGCTGCATTGTTCCCTCCATCATATACATATGCTTGTGCTTCAGAATTTTGAAAACCTCATTTTTGTTTTACATCAAAATGAAACGTAATTTCTAAAACTCAGATGTGTTCCTTTGCCATCCCTAATTATGTTACTAAACAGTATTCCCAACTGTATCTAGCAAATATTTTTTATAACTTAAACCTTGGTACTGTATTAAATGTATTTTAAAGTACGAAATGCATGTTTTTCATCTTCCCATTTCCCTTTCTCTCATCTCCCCAGTTCCTACATGTGTATTTTTCAGTTTGGCTAATAACCAAACAATTAAAATGTTACTTTAATGAAACAGCTTGCTAGAAGTTTCTTCAAAAAAAACCTTGTATACTTTTATTGATACCTCTTCAGACCAGTGCTTCTTTAAAAGCTTTATAAAAAGTTAACTGTTCTCCTGTTCTAAATGAGGCTCTGTTTCTGTCTGCTCCATCCACTTATAAGAATATTAAATAGCAAAGTGGGAGGTTTTCCCCATGGCCGGGAAGAGTTTAAGTCCTCTGGGTGGAAGTGAAGGAGAAGAGGTGAATACCCCACTTGTTTTATGCTGCTTGCAGTCAGCAGTGGCACCCCTCCTAATACTTTGGGCCAGGGAGAGACCCTTTTACTCACAGGACAGCTGCAGAGATGCTGTACGGGATCCAGCTGCAGCACTGAGGGGCCGGCCACTTGCAAATGCTTAGGGAAAGAGGGCACTAACAGGATAAATACAAAGCATGCAGACAGCTTCCTGCAATTTGCATGCAGGGTCTTCTCTGCTGGAAGTGATATCTGCTTCCTGCTGCTTAATAGACTCAGTTGGACTTCCCTCCCATACTGTGCTTGAGGGATTTTTCCACTACATTTTCAACATACAAAACCATACCATCATTGTGAGTTAAGGTATTATTTTATATCTTTTAAATCTATTGCCAAATTATTCTTTTTGGTTCAACCTAGCCCTTATGTCAAGAGAAGTGATAAGCAGTCATTCTCTATTCCTGATTTTTATTTTCCCCTTCACATTACCCCATCTTGCCTCTTCCAGACCAGAGATACTTAATCTATTTAATTACTCCCAAAATCCAACCTGTATTTCCAATCAATTTTTTGTTTTACATACCATTCTGTATTTCTATTGTTGCTTTTTTTAGAGTAGGGGATGGCATAGTGTTGAAGATATGGGCACAATAGCGTGTTCTGTTGTATCTCTTTCTGTGTATTCTGTATACATGGTACCATGCTTGATAAATACCTGATATACAGTTAATTTGAGTAAGTTAATACTGGACTTTCTGGTAGTATATCACTGGTGTAGTCTCATCCTAAATGTTGCATTTGCCACAGAATAATAGCTTAAGTGGATAATCAAAATAAATTTCAGTTGCTGTCTTTGAAAAACAAAGCCTATTTTCCAGTTAAATACTGGAGATGACTTTGAAAGTTTGAATAAGCTAATTCCACAAGATGTACTATATAAAATACAACTTATTTTTGGAGCTATAGGGATGTATATAGGTGTATGTTTGCACACTGTTGCTTTGATTTGCTTTCCTTTGTTTCTGGTGCTAAAAGCAATGCTTCCATGGTGAGCTGATTGGTGTGGATTATTATTACCTTCAACTGGGATACAGCATATAGTTAACAAAGACAAAAAGCTTTTGAAATTGAAGCTCCTCTCTGCTTGAGATTGTAGATGGATTTTTGCTGCATGGCAGCAAACTGGTATGGAGTCATGATGTCACCACTTTATAGAGATCTTCAACACCAAAAAAAGAAAAAGGGAGTAATAATTCACATTGAGAGTTGGTGGTGCAAAAGAAGTTGGTGGTGCAAAAGAAGTTTATGTACTCTGGAGATGTACAATGGTCTTTCATAACTGTTGACACAGGTTTCTTTCATTCTTCCCCCAGCTTTTCTTCAGGTGTTTAATATGCTTTTGCTATTGACCCCATCAGTTAAAAGAACTACATATGGTCCTTGAATATGGCAGAGTCTTTATAACCTTTTAGTTCAAATATGCTTTTACACACTGTGTGATAGATTGGTCCCTCTTGTTATATAAATTACCCTCTCATGTTCATTTGCAAACATCCCAAGTATTACGTATTCTATTAAGATACAGCATTTTTTGCCAAATGTATGCATTAAGGAATGCCCCAAACCACTACAGTCCTCTGCCAGTGTAGATTTATTACTCAAAGTGGATCATTATTAGACAGCAGTACTTCCAGTGCATTTTAGTGCACTTTCAGTTGGACAAGTAGGAATGTTACCAGGTCTTTGAAATATTCATAGTAAACAGATAAACTGCCATGCTAGTACTCATATATTCATGTTTCAGTTTATGTGCATTTACAAAACTGCAAAAAGAAAAACTCCTTATTAAATTATCCCTTCCCAAAAGCAAACACGCTTGACTTTCCAAAACTGTGCAGGAGATAATTGCACCAATGTCTTTGATAATGAAGGACTGTAGATGGCAATTCTGGGAAAAGAGTTTGAAATAGTAATGCCCCTTCTAGGATGATTTTTCTATGTCTTTCTTATATCAATAATTCATTAATATATATTAATGTTTATAATGTTTCTGAGACATAGCTGAACTGGTAAGATTAACTGAAATTACCTGATCTTCCTCCTGAACTTGCTTTCAGTGGTATCAGTGGTTGTGTTTGATAGGTGTTGGATATCTGTACTTCGTTATGCAGGAAATGTGAATCATTCACTCCTGAAGCTTTTGAATTTTGCATCTGGTAGCAGATGGATAGAAGATACGGGGAAAAAGAATTTTTCTGGCTAGAGGGATCTGTCTGGAACGTAACTTTTCTAATAATGTGCTAGTTCATAGGTATTGCAAGATGTTTTATGTTTCTACTTTGAACAGAGTTTATGATAGAATATTTAGGTTTTTGCACAGTGTCTGTGCTTGCTTTTGTTCTAGGATAATATTCAGTGAGTTTCAGTAAGTTCAGTGACTTATATAAATGATGGCTGTTTCAGGTACCTTATGAGACACTTCACTATTTCAAAATTCTGCTATGGTAATGGTTTCTCTTTTTTTTTCAAGGGATTGTTCTTTAAGGTTATATTGAAGGAATCAATTTAATAGAGGGTAGTTTCTTTCAATAATTTAATTTTGTTTCTAAATAAAATTATTCTAAATTATTGTTTGATTCTAATGTCCATTCAATGGTATTGTAGAACAGTTTCACCATAAATGTTTGCTTTCAGTATCTTTTCCCATTTAAGCTGTGTTAGTAGTAGTAATAGTAGTGGTTACTGTCATATACTTTTGCTCTCTTTCAAAGACCTCTGGAGCAATGCAATGATTTGCAGCTTTCTTTGGATTTTAAGTGGTTGTATTTATTAAACATCTCTTGGAAATTTGATGAAATGAAAAAAGTTTCTGTAAGTGATAATCTTGATCAAGAAGATAAAGTATTGTCATCAGCTGGTATTAAGTGGCAAGCTTTCTTTTATCTTTTTCCCTAAATATTGTTAGTATTTTTTTACTAACAAGGATGCTATTAAAGCAATAACTTTATCATATAAATTTTCTGTTTATTAGAAGTAACTAAATCCATTGTCCCAGTATACATAATATTTACCCAATGGAAGGGTATGTTCCTGGGGTTTTATGACACGTTGTTTTTAACCTTGAGATTTGATCAACATAGATTACAATGAAAACTTAGCTACACTATAAGCAGTAATTATATCTATAAAGAAAATCATACTGCTTAATCAATTTATTAGGATTGTCAGTTTTTGTGGTTCAGTTCCTAGTAGCTTCTGGGGTTAGGGGAAATGGTTCAGTACACTGTGTTCTCCATTATTAATAAGTAATGAAGCTTCTGGCAGTCTTTACTATGAGCTAATGACTAGTTTCGTTTTTTGGCCTTCTTAGCACATTAAATTACCATTTAAATAAAGATTAATTACTACTGCTTTATTTTTAGTATTTTAAGAGTAGTTATTAAAAGTTTCATAGTAACTACTACTTTGTTCAAAATAGAATTGTTCGATTTGATAGAATATGAGGACAGCTACACTGAAAAGAATATTTTGAAAATAATAATGTGTAGTTAGTATTTTGTTTTTTATGATAGGATCCCAGTGGAAAGGTTCTGAGTTTTAAGTTTGCTTCTGGGGAATTTGCTGCTGTAGTTAAAGCAGTCTTGCAGTCAAGGACTAGCAAGGAATCAAGATCTCTGCTCTGACCTGCATGTCAATAACCCTAATCTCTGATTTTATTAAACTTGAGAACAGTGTTGCTGATTGCTGAGGCAGCTAAGAAGACCAACTACACTCCAGTAATGTAGTTTGGTTCTAAGCTATTATTTGTCCAACTGCCTCATTTTCCCTCAGCAAATACACTTTTAGCTTAAAACATGATAAAGCATAGTAAAGTTCTGCCAGACAGAGGCCTTGCAGCAGGTAATCACCCCAAAATAATTTTTTGGATCATATCAAATCAAAACCTGTAGACTCTCCAGACACAAATCCATCTACCTTTACTTGAAGATCTCCAGGCAACTGCTCAGCACCTCAGGGAATTTACTGTAATGTTCCCAAGAGCTGAAACCTCATGAACATAGCTGCCTTACCTTTGTCCAAACACCCAGGCTGAACTGGTGTCTGAGAACCAGGTCAGACATAATTCATGACTCCTTCAGCAATGTCAAACCTCTGTAGTTGGTTACTGAAATGATTGGCCACAATTTACCAAACAGTCCTTTCCTGAAGAAGAGGGAACAGAACTGGATTTATGGTCTTGCTGCTCTTCAGAGGTTATTTTTTAAGGTAGGATAAGCTGCTGATTCTTCAGCTGAAGCTGTCATGTTTTTCTTCTCTGAGTGATGATGACTTCCACTACCAATGAGTGATCCCAAAGCTTGGGATACCCTTGTTTAGGGTACAGGTCTTCAGACCACTCCAAATTTAGGGAGAGAATTAGTCCAACTTTTGCCACGCAATCAGTTGCTGTCCAGACAGGGCTCCACAGTAGCAGTGTGGTGTGTAAAGTTTTTCAGCAAAAATGTTTAAAAGTTTTCCCTCTGAGCCTGTTGACAGCCACTAAGAGTATGTTGGTGTCTTAATTATTTGATGCTTTGCTTACTGGGCTTTCATACATAATCACAGAGGTTTTTATGTTCACTACCAGAGAAAATAGTAGAGCAAAAGAATTTCTCATTTATCATGGTCAAATCATAACCTGAATTTTGTTTTTGTAGCCTATCTCCCCTTACTGTTTTGTGCTGTTACTGTGTTTTATGTGATGTGAAATGCCATAGAATATGACCTAGGGAAATCATGTCTTCAGCTTAAAGATGGTACAGCCCTAGAATCTCTGAAGTGAGATGTTCCTGAGAAAACAGAAATACAGATTTATCTGTAAGTGTTTGGTTCTGGTTGTTCACATTGAAGACAAGTAATTTCAAACTGAAAGAGACATCACTGGGTTGAACAGGGGCTGTCAAATTAGAGATGAATTGCTGTAACCTTTGTTAGCTTAGCAAGATAATGTCAGAGAAGGATTGTTTCATCTTCTTATTAGCAGAGTTAACATGAGCACTGAGGGGAAGAAAAACGGGAGGAGATTATTTTTAGCTAGGAAAATAATGATAGGACAGCAAATGGGTTATCCTGGACAGAAATAATTTTGTTCTGAAAGCTGAAGAATGCTTTCAGAGCTACAGATCTGGATCCAACCTCCACTAGGAGCAGATACCTTGACAGTGTTGAGGAGGAATGTGATAATTACATGATTTGGTGATTGTGGAAGAAGAAGATAAATCCAGGCAATCTGAGTCCCTACATTTCATTAAACACAGTCACTCTAAATTAAAACACACAGGATGAGGATAAAGCTATATAATCTGCCTCTACTGAAGTTTAAACTGCATCTTTAGGACAAAGTAATCAACATTAATTATATATACTTATTATTGTTAACAGTCCTCCAAGAGAACCGGTGGGGTGGGTGGCTCTTAGGTTTTACAGAGTTTTGTGGGATATTACAGCAGGATTATCATATCCTCTTGCTACTCACAGAAGCTGTACTGGGTGTCATTGGAATTGCTAGTATTGGGCTGTTGAGAAACTGTGTAAAGAAATCCTTCTCTTTGTTTTTATGATTCTGTTTTTTGTGGTAACCATGTATACTTGTGTGTCATGGAGAAGTCAACACATGGAAACAGTTTTAGCACCAAAACTTAAAAAATATAGAGCTGATGGAGAGATAGTATTTCAAAATAAATTTCTCAATATAGTGGGAATTTAAGATTTTTTTCCTAATGTTTGTTGGTACAAGATGACAATGTACAGTCTTCTTATGGGGTGTCTGTATGGGTCAGTGCACTTTCCAGTCATGGGAAGTCATACAATGCTGAGATAATGCCTTCTGGAGCCTGAACCTGTCCCTTTTCACTCCTTCCTTTCTCTGCACTGTTTCCACATCATTCCACAGTACTGAGTCAAATTCAGCACCTTTTTTTTTTTTAATCTTCAGGGTTCTCTGATATACATGAAAAGTTACCTGGCACAGGACTATGGACTATGTTCGCCTTTGGCAGGAATGATGCCTTTGGCAGGTTTTACATTAAAGATAAAGTTAATAATTCTCAGCAGCAAGATGGTTTTCAGGAGGACACCCAAGGGCTTGGGTGGAACCTAGAGTACTTAGACATCTTAGAATCTTCTGTTCCAAGCTCAAGATGCCTTTCTTTGTGTCCTAAACAATAATCTGAACATATTCAATAACTAAATTCTGAATTCATGAGAGCAGTAACAGAATCCATGGGAGGTTCTGCCCTACCAACACAGTTGATACCTTGTAAAGAAGGTGGGGGAGGTGCTAGGGAGAATTTACTGAACCAAACTGCAATTTAGAAAATGTAAGGTGCTAGCAAAAAAATCACCAACTGCTCATTCCTAAATTATATGTTTGTTAAAGGTAGGGAATTTAACTCATTTTGGAAAAAAGGCACTTTTGAACCACTACTTTGAGAATTAATTAGGAAAGAAAAAAAACATATGGCTTAATTCTGTATCCCTTGGCTTCTTCCTTACTTTTCTCTACATCTTAACATTGTTTGTTGCAGCTTTCCTCAATCATACTTGCTTCTCTTAAGGGCAAGAGGTCCTGACTGCCTGTGTGTTTCTACAGAGCCTGGAATATTACAGCTCTCAGTCCTGCCTGGGAATGAGATATAAATAAAATATAAACAATAATATACATGTATAATACTATAATATGTATTCAATATATAATAATATAATATCTATAATAATAATAAAAACAGTAATAGAAATAAATTGTAATATATTAAATATTTGCATTTATATTACAGTAAAAGACAGCATACAGGGGACATATTTATTCTCTATAGACATATTAAGGAGTAAAAATAAAATACTTTTTAAAAAATCTAGCCTTAGAACTGGTGATGTAAACAGAAAGAGAATAACTATAAAATTTGTATTAGCACTGCAAAAACTGAAGCAGTGATTTTGTATGCTGTCACAATCGCTGCCCCTAAGAACAAAATGTTAATGAGCTATAATTTATAAATTCACTCTCTTCTGATGGATCAAGCCCCATTTTGCTTTTTGTCATGATTGTGGCTATGATTTCAGTTTTAAAAATGGTTCTCTGTAAAGCATGCAGTGTTCCATATAAGTCCACAGTAATAGGAATATTACCTCTGCAGTTTTCTCTTGTTGCTTCCGAAAAGATAGGATAATTGTTTTTTTGTTCTGGAATATGATTTTCATTTGGGTTTTTTGTTGAGTTTTTGGTTTTTTTTTTGTGGAGGGCAGGTTTTGTTGTTTCAGCTCCTTGTAGTTTTTTTTGAAAATAAATCCAAGCTTGTTTTTGGCAAGCATGGGGTGAATTAATCTTTCTGGAAAAGTTACAATAATAGTTAATTGATTGTAGATCTTAATTTATTGGGCGTTTTTTGTTGTTTTCTATTTACCTCTGTATTAATTGTGTAGAGAAAAAAAAGCCTTCAGATGCTTTTCATGTTGTGAAAATGAACAGATTGCAGTTTTTTCAAGCCTTCCATTTCTTGTGCTTACGAATGCATCTCAGTATTACAAAATGAGTATGATCATACCTAATTTCTCAAAAAGCTTGGAAAAACAAGTGCTGACAAAGGAACCTCTACAAGCTCAGGAGCAGCAAATTCAGAGTTGTGCTCAGGGGCAGAGCGAGCTGGAGCCTTTGAGTGGCCGCAGGGCAGCTCTGCAGAGCAGCACCCGAAGGTCCCGGTGGCCACAAGTGGAGCTGAGCCAGCCACGTGCCGTGGCACTGGGAAAGGCCAACCACACCTTGGGTTGTCTTAGCCTGGGCATTGCCAGCAGGTTGAGGAAGGTCCCTGTTCTCTGCTCAAACATTTCTGAGAGGCACCTGGGGTAACTGTGCACAGTTCTGGGCTCCCTGGGGCATGAGAAGCCAGCCTCTGGCGTGAGCCCTGTGGGGGTCATGGCGAAGGGAAGAGCAATATGGCCTGTGTGGAGAGGTTAAAGAAATAGGGTTCATTTAGAAGAGAGGGGTGAAAGGGGGGGAGTATTGCAATCCTCCACCATCTAAAGTGAGATTGCAGAAAAAAAGAGAAAGTCAGACATTTCTCGGAGATGCCTGGGGAAGGACAAGCAGGAAAATTCCAGTTGGATGTGAGAAAAAATTTGCATGGAGGTTGGTTGGGCACAGCAGCAGATTTCCTGAAGATACTGTAAAACCTCTGTCTGTGGAGATCTTCCAAGTTTAACTGGAAGAGACCCTGAGCAACCTGCCTCATCTTTGAAGTTAACCAGCCTAGAGCAGGAGGCTGGATTAGGTGTTGGCTGGGTGTCCCTTCTGACCTGAATTTTTCAGGTTCTGTGCCATTTTAGAGTATAAGAGTCACCACTGTGAAACTTAACTCGTTCATAAGGATATATTATTGGGAAATTTTAGAGTTGGATGTTTCTGAACCTCTGCTGTTACTGATTGAATAGAGCTTAATTTCAGCAAACAGTATTCCTGTCAGTTTTTCCTTCTTATGTCTTCCGATGGCTGTGACCACAACTTGCATTATACAAGGCTTTCAGTACTTCCATTCTTAGCATCTTGGGATTTTTCTTGTTAAATGTTTACCTTGAAAGTGTCTGTTTTTCTTATAATACAAAAAATACAAAAAGATGCACCCTTTTTCCATTAAGAGGTAGAATTGCATTATATTCCAGAGATCCTATGGTCCTCTTTCAAAGAATATGCTGTGTTTTCTTCACTAAAATGTTTACATAGAAGAAGAAAGATGGGTGTTTTACTTTGAAGTCATTCTGCAGCTGTTTTCCCGTAATGACACAGTATGGATTTTTTAATGGAGTATGCGGTATAACCATCTAAAGAACCATCTCTGGCTTAATCTAAAAATTTGTGAGTCTAACTGGAGCTGAGAGAAGCTGCTGTTCTCAAGAATGTCTCTAAAACTCAAGAGATTTATAGATTGTTCAGAGCCATATAACTAATTTTAAAAGAAATATAGCAAAGAGGAAAAGAAATTGGAAGTGGCAGCAGTAGCTAGATTAGTAGCAAAGCTCAGGAGTAACGGGCTGGAAGAAGAGCAGCCAATGAGTAGCTGTTGGATGCAAATGAACCAAGAGACTTAGTAAAAGTGTCAAATGGAGTGTAACTGTTTGCATTAGTAAGGGAAGAGGGTGTGTAATAGCATTACAATAGAGGATACCTGAGGAAACAACACTTGCATATATGCTGGGAGGTCCCAGTCATGCTATCTAACATTCATACATTCCCTTCCCCTACAGTCTTGTCTGCAGCCCCTGTTCCAGCAGCAGCACTGACCCTTAGGAAAAGCCTCTAGAATTAATCCCTGAGAGCATCAGTATTTTCTTCTTCAGTCGTTTTGGTTGGGGTACTTCTGTCATACTACCCACAAGATTTAGCCAAAAAGCAGTTTTTTATCACATGTGAGATGTTTGGAGTTTCCCATTTCCTTTCATTTGATAAGTAGTGAGATTTGAAACCAGCAGTAGCTAATGTATGTGCCATGAGACTTTAGTTTTTATTATTGTCTTTTTTTTTTGTCTCAGCATTCCTTCTTCTTGAATTCACTTGCTTTCTTACCTTACTGGTAATTTTCCAAGTATTTACCATTGACCCCCTACAGGTACCATTCTGAGAGGTACAGTCATACAGAAAACTGGATTTTCAAAGCAGTAAGCAGATTGTTCTTGTGGTAGCTTTCCTATGTCCAGTGCTATGGAAACATACTGTGATAAATGAGAGCATTAGGATATGCAGATTATGTCTCATGATAATAACACATTAATAGACAGTTTATTTTCCACTTTGAAAAGATGGCAAAACAAAAGGCTTAAGCGCTGTTTCTGAACCATAAAGTTATTGCTCACTATGAACTAAAAATTGCTGAGAAAGATCCTGGAAATGAAAGGTTTGTTTTAGCGGTAGATGAGCATAGATATTGCAGGTATTTCTCATCTGCTTTGCGTTGAGCCTTCATACTTGTCACAGTGGAATAACTGATCAGGTCATTGTAAAACTGCCAGATTTCTTGTGCTGTAGTGCAAGTTGTGCTTTGCTATTGTCCTTGTCCTCTTTGTCACATTGTTCTTTCACAAGCTTCAGTGTTTGACAGTGTTCTGGCTCCCGTACATGGGTGATTTGGGGTTGGCAGCATCTTTTGTTTTGCTTTCTTATGTTTTACAAAAATCATCTGGCAGAGAGAATGATTTGTCCATGATGATTTTAAGCTCTTGAACATGGTAATTTGTTGCTGCAGCTGTTCTTCTGTTATAACTGCATTGTCAAACCTGGTTTGGGTGTGCCTCTGCACATAGAGAGTGTAATTTGTTCTGAATAATTGAGGATACCTTGATGACAGCAGCTGTTTATGGGGCCAGCTCCTATGCTTGACTGAGTGGCAGTAGGGACTGTATTTTCCTTTGATGTAGACATCCCCACACTTAGTTTCCATAAGTGTGATTGCATTTGCATTTTCTTTTGACTAAAATATAATACTCAGACAGTATGGCAGTGTGCTCAAGTTTCTTGGAGTTTTAGGCAATTTAGGAAACTTATTGTAGATAATTGTCTTCTCAGAGAAAGTGGTGTCCTAAATTTGTGTGTCTTTATTGTTTCCATCAGAAAATACTAATTTTGTACCATGCTTGTGATCATAATTGTTCTTTATTAATCTCTTCTGACTTTTGAAATAAGTTCTTCATCTTTTGTTTCTCTATTAGAGGCTTTTGTTTGTAGTGGAGGCAAGTGAAATGAAGGCAGTGGGATGGTTAACAGTCATAGAGAAAGAATAAATTAAAAATAGATTCTAAGTAAAATTATAAATATCAGACCCTATTAGAAATTAATTCTAGTTGAAAAGGGCAACAAAAGATGTTTTAGGCATTTTTCTTACCATTTCTTAGTTGTTTATTGTTTTAAAAAATGAGAACATCAGCCAAGATCAGGCTTGAGGGGGGAAAAGAAAGCAAATTGTTACTGTACAGTTTATAGATAAAGAGTATCTACATTTATTAAGCTTTTTAGAGGGGAATTATTTTGAATCCGAACTGAACAAATGAGGTTGAACTTGATAAATGAGCTTGAACTTGTAGTACCTTTACGAAATGCAGATGATAATGTCTTTAAAATAAATTACTCATGAATAAATCAAGATGTTGAAGTTGCAAAGGGTGAGAGATGGTATAATAGGGAAATTCTTTGACTAGGAAATTGTTTCTGAGACCTTTCTTTACAGTATATGTAAAATGAATAGTGAATATCATGAATGAGAAATATTTTAAATGTCAGATACTGATAACATTAGAGAAAAAGCAGTTGATGGCAAAAATTATCGTATTGAGAGGTACTGTGCTGGTTTAGGGCTAGTAAAAGGCAAATGCAGATTAAATTTAGATAAATGAAAAAGAATAGGATTGCAAACAATAACACAGAAGGTAGAGGAAATATCAAATGAGATAATTATGCAGGGTATCGGCTTTGAAAGCAAACGGGGTTGTAGATAATATCCTGTCTAATTAGAATACCTATAAAGAAGGTCACATGATCTAATTTCAGCCACCACAGACCCTGCACGCTCCTTGTGTAGGTGGTGGAAAACAGTTGAATCCAAGGGTGAGTCAGGGATCCTCTAAGAAAAGTGCCTGATGAGTGCCTCTCTGAATCTTTCAAATCACTTTCTAGAGGTGCCAGTCTCTCTCTGTGAATTACATACACAAACTAGCTCCTAAATTCTAAGTAGCTGATATAACAGTGTGCATACTTGTCTTGTCTTTCTCTCTGGACTTTTCTAAGTATGAGATTAAAGGCTGGAGTAAAACCACATTCTTATTGTACAGCTGTTTTAACTGGAAGTTAGCATTTCCAGTATGGTATTCCCCACAGACAAGTCCTGTAGCTTAATTGTCACTTCAGCTACTGGTAATTGATTTTCAGATATCCATTTTTCCCACCATTTCTATCCTAAAATAGAAGTCTTCAAAACCAAACTTCAAAGTCTTGCAAGCTTAGGGTCTGTTAGAGCTCTGATGAGAAAGTTGGTGGCTCTTAGAGAAGGTTAGCAAATAAGGAAGATGTAACTAAACTAGATTATGCCCATGAAAGACTGGCCTGTAGGCAAAAAGATGAGGTTTCATACTAGTAAAAGTAGAAGGATGTGGATCTACCCAAGGAAATGATAAATAGCACCTGTACAATTCAAAAAATGTCCTTGATATCTACAAAGCAGTAATCCTAGTGGAAAATGAAGCTGTACATAGACAGTAAATCAAGTAAGATTATTTCTTTTTGAATTCTTAATTTGTTTCTTGTTTTTTTTTTAATTTTTAAAAAAATTTACATTAAAATATTTAAACAATTTCTTAATCAAATTTGGTTTCACAGTTCTCATTGCAAGGGTCATATACCTTGCCATGGCAGTTTTCCAGAATGGTTATAGTATTGGTAAAGTTTCACATTTGAGAGAGAAATATATATATAAAAACTCAATTGACTAATAGTGATGCAGTATCTTGTTATGTAATACTCAACAAAACCATTATTCATTTACTTTTTATTTGACAGTAGTAAAGCCACTATGGTTTTATCTTTCTAGCATAATGTGAGAATGAAAGTGAAGAACAACAGAATTCAGTGTTGCTATTATATTTCAGCAGATAGAAGTTTTCAAAATGCCACTTCTGCTTCTCTCCAACCGAAAAAAAAGGTTGATTGTAGAGACAATAGCATATTATATCTTTGGGAAAAATAGTTCAGAAATATTTGAAAATATCAGAGATGTGGCAGCATTGTTAGAACCATCTGCAGAAACTTCATTTCTATTGCTGAGAACTGCAGATGTTTTCATTTACTGGGAAGGGAGCTGTTAATGCTCGATATTGCTTTTATGTTACTAACTTCAGTGAGTTACTGTTTAATTGGTATACAGAAAAATTTCTGCCAGTGAGTTTACAGCGAAATGCTATAATGAAATGTCACTTGTTTTTAAAAAGTGTTACTTTCCCTTGGTTAGCTGAAGTACTAAATCCATTTCAGTAAATGAATCTATTGATTTTAGCTTAATGTGTTGTAATAAAAAATATTTGAGCATGTTCTCAGTGGTAGATTCATGAGATGCCGTGCTGGATTCTATACCGGCAATGATGTGAGATTTTACTCTATTTTTCATGCATGAAGTGGTGAAGTCAGCATTGTTTCAGAACAGAATTAAGGACCTGGGGACTGCTGGAAGCCAGTTGTCTCACCTACCTGTGCATAAGTCATCCATGGACTCTCACTGGGCCAG
This sequence comes from Dicaeum eximium, assembly GCA_013396995.1. Taxonomy (NCBI): domain Eukaryota; kingdom Metazoa; phylum Chordata; class Aves; order Passeriformes; family Dicaeidae; genus Dicaeum; species Dicaeum eximium. Next base: position 546,112 of record VWZP01008070.1, on the reverse strand, counting down.
CCAAGACCCTGATGGTGCTTTAAGCAGGAGGCAGTGAGGCTCTAGGACCTCTTGCCCCTTGCAGAGGTGGCTGACACTGCCCGTGGTCCTTTCTGCCCTGGGGAGCTGCCCATTGCCTGTGTGTTCCTGCTGCACCACACAAGAAATAAAATGCCCCATTGGTGTTGTACATTAACCTACCCAGGTGTAATTTAACAGTGATACACACAAGTGTAACCCAGCTTCTGCTTCATTTCCTTAGTGGGTCACGCTTTGCCATGCTTGATTGGTGATTGTTGCAGGAGTAGATTAACTGTATGTGGTAGAATTTCTTTTAAGCCTTTCTGGGGTGTAGGGAAGAGGCTGGTCTGTAATTGAAGCAATGTAAAGAAATATGCAAAAGCAGGATTAGAGACAAGAATGTTTTTGTTCTTTTAGAAAATAATGCAGGTAAAATTACTGCATTTTACTACATCATTACCTTCTCTTTCCACCTGTTACACTTTGGATACCATCAATGAATAGAAAGGGGTTTCAGAATAATTTAACTTCAGTAGAAGGAAAGCAAAGGATGTCTCTGATTAATTTAGAAGGACGTTTATAAATCAGTGAGTCAGGTTTTGGATTTACAATACTAAAGTTAATGCTAATGCAAACACTAAAGCAAACAGACCTTGAATTACTTAATTACTACCTTGTTAATATTTCATCAGAACTTTAAGGAAAAATCTGTACTAACTAATTACTAATTAGTAATTAGTGCTAGTAGTTATAGCAGGAAACTACAAACCAAGGCTTTTTCATGAATTTCCCCACTGTGTGCACTCCTGCCTGACAAATAACTCCCTTTTACCTTGGATTTCTCAATTGCAGAATTATGTATATAGAGCTGTTTGATCTGAGGTGTGCTAATGAAATGAGTTTAACATTACAAGTTACTTATACACATTACAAGTGTATAAGAAAACACTTTGAGATTATTGGATTACAGGTTTACAGAGTTGCCACTGCTGTTACTTTGTTTTTCTTTCTCTTTTCTTATCTCTGTTCTTCTAGGGAAAAGCCTTCAAGGATTTTTTTTTTCCTGGGTGGAATCCTTAGTGTCACTGCCTGTCTCTAGAAAGTGCTTATGATGTTGCTCGAAATACTACTACATCATGTGGAAAGCAAAACAAATGTTTTTAGCTGTATTTGTTAGGGAACTAAAGCTTTTTTGGTCCTGGGCCTTAGGTAGGGGAGGACAGCAGCTCAAACACAAAAGTAGCACTTGAGCAGAGCACTCAAATTAGGCTTAGAATTGGGGGGAATTTAAGAATTGTCCCATGCAGAGATTTTTGCAGGAAACAGCTTTATGACAAGGGTTTTCTTGGAGACGTCATATGGTTAGAAAACTCAAGAGACTTTCCTTGGCTTTGCTTGCCTTAGCCTTTGCAGACCAAGTGGGTGAAGTCATTTCATGAAATAAGAATGAAGACTAAATGTTGTTGCATGCTTACTTTGTTACTGATCCCACATATAATAACAAAATGTATGGACAAAGTCATGAAAAATGTGCTCATGTACAGTGGGCTTTCTCAGATTTCCTATCTTTCAGGGCTTTGGCAGGACCAGCTATTAAACCATTAATTATTTTCTGTTACCAGCACTCACCATTCAAAGTTGGAATCCCTTTTAGCTGACAGAACAAAAACACAGATATAGTTTTATATTCATTTGTCTGGAAACACTGCTGCCCAAACAGACCAAGAAGTCTATGGGTTTCTCTGACCAGATCTTGCAAAATCCATTATATCTTTTGCAGCCAGTTGTGACTCTCGAAAGTCCATGATTATTGTCCATTCCTCTGCCTGGTGATTACTGCAGTCTGTGTTGCCCCACCCCACATCCATTACCGTGGTGTCCTGGGAAATCTGGCTTCCAAACTCTGCAGACTCATTAATAACAAGGCATGGAAAGGAAAGAGGAGCTTGCAATGAAAGGTAAAGCAGTAAGAATCCCTCTATAGCCTCATTTATCGACAAATTTATGCCATTGATAGATTAGCCCTTGCTTACCTTTCTTTCAGCAGACTGACCTCATCAGCTGGCAGGCACCCTAAAACCATTTGCAGTTACTGAGCCACGATTAGCTGCTCTGTTGAGCCCCTTACATTCTGTAGCCCCACAATGATCAAGAAGACCTGTGTGCTTAGATACTAGATTGTAGGTCAGATTATACATCATGTCATTAATTGCTTTTGAAAAAGAAGGAAAAAGCTTTCTGTGTCTTAAGCCTCAATGCCAGTTAGGCTTTGAAGTTTAAAGGAAACCATTCAAGAAAGGGGAGGGAGTTCATGCCAGCTCAATACTATAAAGGCAGATGAGAAGTGGGTTAGGGCAGTTGACTTTCACTACAGCACTTCCTTTGATCAAAGCTAATTTTTGAAAGTCTGCGTTAAGTCAGCAGCTATTAATCTTTTTGTTGTGGTGTATTATCTGTAATGGGGAAAAAAGATTATTTTCCTTCTAATTGAAATCTTAGAAGTATGAAAAATCCCTAACCTGACTTTCGCAGCATTTTTCCCAACACATCTTTGCTTTATTATTTTGATGTCACAGCACTAGTGAGATTATTTTTGTTGTTGTTATCGTTGTTTGGCTCCTCTTGGCTTTATGTTGTATATTATTGCAGTGTTTCATCAAGGCATTTATCAGCTTCCTCATTCAAGTGGTTCTAACAGTCCCCTAAAACTCATCCTATTAAAACCCATTATTTGCAAAACTAAAGGTGGATTCAGCAGGGTTGTGAAGTCCAGCCTCAACAATTAGATGTAAGAATGCCTCCTCAAAATGACAGGGTTTTAAAAATCATTGTAGTTTGACTTTTTTTGTCATGTATTACAAAAATAAAAGTTTGTGCATTATTATTGTCATGGTTTAAGTCCATCCAGCAGCCAAGCCCCATTCAGCCACTCACTCACTCANGTAAGATCCTTAAAAGCACTCACTCACTCACTCACGCACTCACTCACTCACTCACTCACTCACTCACTCACTCACTCACTCACTCACTCACGCACTCCTCCAACAGCAGAACCTAGGAAAGAATAGGAAGGGTAAAGGTAGAAAACTCATGAGTTGAGATAGAGACAGTTTCATAGGGAAAGCAAAAGTTGTGCACACAAGCAAAGCAAGGGATGAATTTGCTGCTTCCCACAGGCCAGGTTGTTCCCCCAGGGTGTTCAGCCATCCCCAGGATAGCAGGGCCCCATCACACCCAGCAGTGACTTGGAAAGACAAATGCCATCACCCCAAATTTTCCCCCCTTCCTCCTTCTTCCCCTGCCTTATATACTGAGCATGATGTTCTATGGTCTGGAATGTCCCTTTGGTCAGTGGGGGTCACCTGTCCCGGCTGTGTTTCCTCCCAAGGTCCCCCAGCCCCTCCCCAGCCTGGCAGTACAAAGATCAGAAAAGGCCTTGGCTCTGTGTAAGCCCTGCCCAGCAATAACAAAAACATCTCCACATCGTCATCACTGTGTTCAGCACAAATCCAAAACCCAGCCCCACACCAGCTGCTGTGAAGAAAATTAATGCTACTCCAGCTAAAACCAGCAAAAACATACAATACAAGTATAAAACCTGAGAATTTCATTAAAAAATAAGATGTTCTGCTGTAAGAGACTTCTCTGATTTCAAAATCTGACATTCTTCTAAAAAAACTATTACATGTACCATGTAAAAGCTACAATAAGCAAGACTGAGCTTTCCTCTCTGGCTCAGCACTTTGGTTCTTAGGAGACTTGGCTAATGACAAACCATTCAGTCTAATGGAGTAGATGGGGATCAAAAGAATTTCTATTTCCTACAAGTTATGTAAATCTCTCTATGTTTTAGTGTCAAATTAGTGAGTAACTAGGGATTGCCTCTGAAATTTATGAATTAAAAAGGTTACTATTTTTTGTAAATATGATCTAGGCAAAAACCAAGACACAAATATGGGAGATTAAAAGCAAGTTTGCTATTTCTGGTCATAGTTTATCTGCACATTCTCTCTGTACAATCTCAATGTTTTCAAGTATTAATAGGGTATCTAGATGTTGAAAACATTTATAAATTTATAATCTTGCTCCCTACCCCCATTTTTCTAATAATGCTTGCATAGCATGTTTAATAATTTACATATCACTTAGATACCAGTATTTGATAAAGTCAGTATGCCAAATTCAGCCTCAAATTATATATTCCTTTGTTTGCCTACTATAGTGCAAAACACAAAGTAAAATTTTGATTATATCTTTCTTAATGTTGTTTTTCAGTAATGTTCTTAGGCAAAGAAATTTGAACCATGGGGGAAGCAGATCTGCTAAGAAACCAGTTTGGGCTTTGTTAGGCAGTGAAGTAGACATGAATATATTACATATGATTATCATAAAATTAGGGCCTGGAAGTGGAACAGTCAGGCTGCTGCATTTTAGACAGTACATTTATAATAAGCTGTAATAAGGTAAACACTTTGAATGGTTATAAGAAGAGGCATTACTTGTGATCACAAATGTATGTTCAGTTCATGCTTTTGAAGCTCAATTTAACACAGCAAACAAATTTCCTTACAGTGTTGACACAGTTGTTCTCAGTGGTGAATTTTGATTTATGGGGAAAAAACTTAAAGCAAGTGGTTATTTGGGATCTAAATGGAAGAAAAGAATATGATTCTTAATGGCTGTAATTTGAAAGCTGTGTGTTGTTATGAGTAAAAGTGGGTTTAAAAGACTCACTTGCAATTACTTGATACTTTGGATTTTAGTTTAAATTTCTTTTGGTGCATTCTGATATGATTTGGTATGTTTCTGAAAGAGTGTAAACCCACAGTTTCTAGAGAACATTTCAGAAGCCAGATAAGAAATAATGAGAATTAGGTTTAGGGCCCAATCCTGATGACACTAGTGTGGGCTAATTGATCTTCTGAAGCAGCTCAAAGGCACATAACTTACAAGGATTAGAGCTTGTAGAGCTGGATCCCACATGAATAGCCAGTAGATAGTGTCTGAACTTGTAAAAGTAGTTTTTCCTTCCATAGAAAGGCTGCTGGGAAGCTCCTGATAGCCCAGCCCTGTGGAGTCTCCCTCTAACCCATTCCTGGTTGTGTGACAGCAAGTGATAGAATCCCTTGTATGGTGTAAGAAGTAGAGGTAAAGCAAGATTAACTTAGACTCCTACAATAGCAAAAACTTGGGTGCAGAGGACAGATGAAAAACAGTAATATAAGAAAGTGCCCCATAAAATCTGTGTGTGTGAAGCACAGACATTTGTCTGGAAATCCATCCTATTTGTGGTGAATTCCAGCATGTGAAGGGCAGCATGTGAAATGTCAGAAAAACTCCTCGTCCTATTCTGACACAATCATCTAAGTTCTCTTTCATTTGTTTTGAGGTGTAGGAATTGTGTTGCCAAAGTGATTATAAAATAGTGATAGCATTGCTTTGTCTCTGGAAGTCTTGTTTGGGTTTCTACTGATAAATTATTAATAAGATTTCAGCTGCCCTGTGTCACAAGATTTCTTGGTAGCGTAAGTACCTGAGGGGTAATTAAGACTGGGTTTAGAGAACCTAATGGGGGGTAAATGCTTTCCCTGTGGTGTGGCCACAAACTATCTCTTTCTTCCCCATTTGCAAACTGAGAATAATAAGCCTTAAGAAATTAATAATTTATGAATAAGCTAAGTGGTGTTTTCAAACTATATTCTTTACTAGAAATGTAAAACTCTTGTCTCCTGGATCTTTGTGTCTCATTATGCAGCACTCCCTGTTTGGGGCAGGCTCCCTTTTGGAAACGCAGTCTGAGTGAACAAAGCACAAGTGAGAGTTAAGACTGGCTTTCACAAGCTAGCTCACAGCAGTAGAGGTAGAGTCCTCAAAATGTATCAGGCTGTGAGTGAAATATTTTGTCACAGAATAATTTCTGTATTTTTATTATTTCAGCTTTTTTTTTTTGCCAGATTGCACTGTATATACTTGTTCTCTTCCCCCTCGTACAGTTGCTTACCTTTCTCATGGGGTGGCTTTTTCTTCAGAAACCTCCTGTGAATTCCTTGTCCTTCAGTGAAAGGTTTTTTTTCTTTTTTGTTTATTTGTTTTTTGCATAACCTGCTGAACAGTTCTGCAGTTTGCTGTAGCATTTTACTACTATGCTTGCCTCTGCCTGTTTTTCTTTGGAACTTAAACACTTTCAAGTTTCAGTACTGACTCCAAGGATTGTTATTATTAGCACAATTACTTATGATGTGCCAAAACCAAGGTGGTTATCTTTGGCCTCTGCAAAGTTACCCCAGGTGCTTGCAGAGCATTGTTTTTACCTCTTCCTACAAATTCATGAGCTGTAGAGCAGGTGAAGCTCTGTTTGCACCAAACACACATCCTCTCTGCAGTAAGGTCACACTGACAGCTTGCTTTGAGAGCTCTGTTGCTGCTCTCTTAATGCCTGGGTGTTTCTGCAGTTCCCCTGAGAGTTTCTTGCTCTTTCATCAGCATGCTGAGGGTCAGAATAATATGAGCTGCTTTTTCAATAAGACTTTATTTAAGGACTCGTCACAGCAGAGCTATGCCAAGTTCACAAATCATCATCACAGAATTTTTCTGTTTCTCAGTTTTTACAGGAGACGTGCAGATTTTTTTTCTTTAATCCGGAGACCTGTGATTGATTAGAGTGCAGGGGCAAGGGATATTGATCTAGGAGGACAATAATTTATTTACTTTGTTTCATTTAACTGTTCAAGATGTGTATGGACACCCAAATCTCTGCATCCCTTTCTTGATGATGATTAAAAGAAAATAGTATATTTTAAAGCTTTAGAGTTCCCTCAGGAGTTAGGTGGAGATGGCAATGTCTAGCAGGAAGGTAAGCTGCTCTTTGAATAATGTGGATGCCTGAGTTACAATGCCCAAAAGTGTTCAAAGAATTTATTGGTTTGCCATGGCAAATGACTTTACCATTGAGTAGTCAGATGTATAAAAGTATAAAAAAAAAATCTGGAAGAGTGATCATTGAGCAAAACATTTGTGCAAACACGTCTCTTTCCACATCTTGGTCTAAGCAGTTACCAGTTACCTGCTTTCTCATAGATACCAGTGTGTTTCTCTAAGAGTCAAAAGCGAAGCTCAGGAAAACATTGGTTTCTTACAGAGAGTTCAAATGGTGTTGCAAGGTCAGGTGTACAGGAGACCTTCCAGAACACATTAAGAAACCTATTTCTAGCTGGCACTGAAAGTCATTAAACTTGTAATATCACTGATAAGAGGAAAGATTTTTATTTCTGATGTTTCCATCTGTCACTTGCCAGGAAAACCCCAGGACTCCAACCCATTATATGTATCAGAAAACAGTATCCATATTTTTAATTGCTACATGTAAGAATGAGAGATTCTTTCAGAAAATATTATATGTTAAAAAGAAAGACTAAATAATAAACTGAGAATGCTAGACACTGGAAGTGAAAAACAAACAAACAAAATCCACAATTTTAAAAAGTCTCATTCTTGTAATTTGGAAACATGATTTTTCTTCTCTGCTTTTCCCGTGATTCTACAGTGCTTGGTGTTAACATTGTGGTTTGATGAGACATGAACAAAAGTGCTAAAATTTTATATTTCTTAATATCCTTTTTCAGGAATGACATCTCAAAATTGGAGCATTTCCACTTCCTATGTACATAAGAAGCAGCATAGTTGCACTTAGAAGGCTTTATTAATGTTAAATAACCATCTCAACTGCATTGTGTTTACCTAAGCTGATAACTGTTTGTTGGGTAATACATTCCTTAAAAAGGAAACACAATCAGTATTTTTAGTTTAGCAAGAAATCTATGATTTGATAAAATAATCTCTTGAATTGTGTAAAGAAATAGATATTAAGCTGCATTACAAAATCTGTTTGGGCTTGAGCAAAAATGCAATGCAGATTAACTGATTAACTTTTTCCATCAGACAGTATTCACGTGGTTCAGTGTACAGGACTTATGTGAAAAGGCATTTAATAACCATGCAATTTATAAATTTTATATTCTTTGAGAAGTTTGGCTATGAAAAGGATGAGGTACTTTATGTGAATGGGCAAAAAAGTTCTTTAAAAGCATCTGAACAAACAGTCCAAGAGCTAGGAAGAAACACTGAATGAACAGCTTGGGATCTGTGTTAGGTGCTGGATTGTGCCCTATAAATGCTGGGGGCTCTAATAACTTCATGTCTACTGACTGTCTCAGATGTTCTTAGCCAAATCATTAGAATTTCTTATATTCATGACCTCACCAGCAATCACATATAAGAGGGTTTTCAAACAATCCCTGTTTCTCACACCTCATTTCCTCTCAATGACCTTGATTTGACATGAATGTCCTTGGAGTTCATCACCTTTAAGTGTTTGGTCTTTAAAAAGATCTTGCTTTGAGTTTGGCTTATCTTTCTATCTTCAGAAGCTGTTTTATTTTGTTACTGCTGCTTCTTTATTTTTTCTGTCTCCATTCTATTCCTTCAGAAGTCTTGACCCTTCTTTGTTTCCTCAAATTCCTATGTAATTCTTCTTTTTGTTCCCTGACTGTTGTGATTGCATCTCCCTGATCTTCCGATGTTGCCCTACTGCTGTGGGGTCATTGTACCAGTGGGCAGCTTAATTCTCCCTTTGTGTGGGACATTCCACACCACTGGAGAAGTTTGGAAATAAAGTCCATAGTACTTTGCAGTTGTGGGCAGTCACAACATTGGAGACTAATGCAGAAATTGGAATTTGAGATGTGGTGTTTTGCTATAGAGGTTTTATTTACTAGACTGTCATTTGTGGCTGAATATATCCCAATATCCTCTGGACAGGGAGCTCGTACACGTCAGGGTTTTGGACAGTTGTTACAAGAATGTGATTTATTTTTGCAGGGTGAGCTCCTAGGGGAGGTGTGGGACTCCAGTTCTCCTGCAGTAAGAGACTGGGAAGCAACCAAAAGGTTTCTCCTTCATGACCATACAGCTGATTATTTTGGGGTGTGCTTCTTTCACTTGTTTGTTTGCTTTGGCTGTGGGAATGTATCCTAATGGAGAAAATGTAGTCATGGTATCAGTAACAGGAGGATTTACTTTCCAGGCCTTATGTAGCAGCTCTAAACTTTCCTCGCCTCCAGGCACTGGAACTTATGTTTAAAAAAAGAAAACAAACAGTTTGTGTATTTGAGCACATCAAAAGGAGATACCTTCATTGCTCATGATAGCTATAAAAAGGCAGATTCTTCTTAGAAAATAGAAACCCATTGCAATTTGAATCCATCTTGCCTTTATGTTATGGTTCCTTTTACTTTTTAATTCTGTATTTGAAAATAACGATGTCTTTAATTTTGTAAGACTTCAACAGCTGCTTTTGCTCATTTTTTCTCTCATGGAAGTGAAGGTTTTCTGCATCTACTATTATGATATTTTCTTCTGGGACGTTAAAAATTGGCTGATGACTAGGGGTGTGAAGTAAGAATAGAAATGGGTGGATTGAAGAATGTTTTTCTATCTATGTTTGGTAATAGAGGGGAAAGTGCAGCAAAAAGGCATTTAAAGAGAAAAGAATTTGAAATAGAATGTGTCAAGATTTTGCTTACAAGCATCACTTTCTTTAAAGGGGATTATTTACTAAAGTGAAATAATTTCAGTTGCTTTGAAAAAAACATGCATATGGAAACATAAGGCTTCTTTCAGTCAAGTCTCCATTTATTTAAAGGCTTATCTTCTTTTTTCTTCCTAAATAACTTGAAAATGGGGAAAGTAGATGCATTTGTAAAGTTTAAACCTGTCCATTGTAGACATGCTTTCTGAAATATTAACTTAATTACCTTAAAATCTAAATTTGCATTGTTAGTGCCTCTTATGTAGAGTAGGAGCTTGCCCAGGAATTTCATTCTCCTTTGGGGTTAAGGGTGATGAGAATAATGTTTGAGTGGAATGATGGACCAGTCTGACAGTCAGGTGCTCTGTGGAGGGACATGGAAAAGCATTAGCTGCTGGTAGTCAGCAGAGATAGTAAAGGCATCTTCATGAGACTGAAGCTAACTACATGCAATTTAAATGGGTTCTTCTGTTTCTCAGCTGGATATATTAGGGTTTTTTCACATTTTTCTCTAATATAACATAACCTGTGGCTGCTTGTTACTCATCTCAAAATGACTCTGTTATTCAGCCAGGCAAGAAAATTTTAAATGGGTTAGATATTTTAAAATTTTAAAATATATTCTTAATTTCTTTCAGAACATAGGATGCAAGGAGCCTGGAAAATTAGGGATTTCCTAAGCCTTAACTGTCTTCATTCTTAGAAAAAGAAATAAGCTTATGCCACTGAAGTTCTTCCCAGTGAATGGCCCAGATGATGATGGTGGGGGAAGCTTTTCTCAGCAGGGAGGGGAAGATATTGTTGATTTTTTGGTCCCAACGAGTTTGGGAACCCAACTCCCTAGGCCCTTTGGAGGGGGTTCCCGCTTCTGAGCTCTTTTCCAAGGATGAAGAACGTGCAGGACTCTATTTCTCTTGGTCTTCAGGTTTTTGTTGACTCTTAAGTTCAGCACACTGTCTGTGTACACCAGACTTAGCATGCGAGAATCAAGGCACAAAATGGACCTCAAACACCCAAACCAAGGCCTTTTAAAGCTGTTTAACCCAATTACATTCTGACATGTACTTTGTTTCTACTTTTCTACCAATAACTTCTACTAATCTATATGCATAACTTCCCCATTACTACTTACTCTAACCAATAACTTTCTGCCACCAGTACTACAGAAAATGGAGCTGAAGAGGGACAAGAAGGAAGAAGGGACAAGACCCAAAATCCTCCATCTTGTCTCCTATTCACTCTCATATTAAAATCCTAAAACCCTAAATTCTTCACTCTGTGATAATTACTACTACTACATATTACTACCTGTGTGCTCTAACTCATCCCAAAGTCTTGGCAATTTTTTCCAGTGACGAAGGTTAAAAGCAGTGTTCTGCTGGGGGTGAGAGCCTCTTAAAACAGGCAGAGAGAGATTCTTTGTGCCCTGGATTCCAACAGATATAATCATGTAACCTGACATTCGTAGGCAATGGTCTTGTGTTACATCAGTCTGATTTGATCATTAACTGTTGCTTAAATGGGGATGCAACTCAAGCCTGGTTTTTTCCAATCACACCTTGCAGACAAGCAGTAATGTAGTGAATCAGTTTCCAAAAGGATGCTCCTCTGTGTTTTTGGAAATTATTTCTGTTGGGCAAATAGGTTGGTTCCTGATAATTAGATGAAGTATGGGCAGGAACATGGAACACTGCTGCTGCTAAACAATTTCCTTCCTCTTGAAAAGAAAGAAGTGTACAAGTTGGTGTTTGTCCTCACCCAGGACAGAGTTGTAGCCCAGACCAGGGCTACTGTTCTGATGCACACCACTTCTGACAGCCCCATGTCCAAGACTTGATCCTTTGAGATTCTAATTCTGACTGGCTGTCCGAAAATAGGCTAAGGAATAAATGTTTAATTAAGGAAGGCTCCATGGAGTCCTTAGTGTTGTGGCAGTTTCCATCTTGAAATTGCTGAATGCTGGTTCAAGGCCTTTTATCAACAGTATGGCAGAAGCACTGGCACTGTACCAGCACTGAGGATAAGCATTTTGTCTGAGAACTGCCATCATTCCTCATTGACCTTCTGTGAAGCACTAGAAGCTAGAAGAAGTACCTCTCAGGAAGAGAAGTGATGGTGCATTATTTGAATACTGCTGTGGACTGTAATATTTAAAGGGAAGAAGGAGGGGTGAACACACTGCAAAGGGAGAATCGAGAAGACACTGTGCTGGGGAGCTCAGAATTAATTCCCAAAGGGAAGGAATTTCTAGACAGTTAAATTCGATGGTTTCCCTGTCCCACTTTGAATCTGAAATACCAGAAAGTAGCATGTGCATGATAGGTAGATGTAAGGTGTGAATTATGGATACAAGAATCACTGTGGCCTTGTTCAGTCCTTTGTATAAACAATACCCATTTAGAAGTCTACTAAGAGGCAATAGTGAAAGAGTGGTTTTAATACTGAAAGTGTGTTTTGCTCAGAATACATGTAGTTTTAATCAAATGCCCAGCAGTTGCTAAAAGATTCTTTTATATGAGAATAAGTACCTTTGTAAGACTAAAGTCACTTAACAAAGTACAGGGAAGAGTAGGTGCTGTATTTCTTCTTTTGTAAAATAATTACTACAACTTGCAATCGTTAAAGGCTGTGATCACCAGTTTTCTAATGGGAAAATTCATTTAAGTCAATGCTTTGGCAGGTGTTCATATTTTGTGGAAAGATCCATCTTCCAGATTGCTAATGAATGGCCAAGCAAGTCTCTCGATAGTTAATAATATTGCTTAATTGCGACAGTCAGATAAAGCTGCCATCTAATTTATTGCTATTCTGAGCATCTGAACACTAGAAGAATGATAAGCCATGAGAAAACTTTATGAGGTGGGTGGTCAGTTGAAGTCATTACCTGCAATTTTATACATTTCCTTCTCTATCAGGTGATCTTTCTAACATTTCCCTGCTTTGGCAGAAAATCAGACTTGTGGCCATACCCCATGCTGCCCTCACTTCCACTAGGCAGCTGTTTTCAAAATAATATGCCTTCCCAAGGCACAGCACAGCCAGGAGTTTCTTCCTGGGTTTATGGATCCATAGTATGCTGGAAAAGGATGTTGTGTTTTCCTGCATACACCTATTGAAACATAATGCATCCATAACCATGTGTCAGTCAAACCTCTGGACTGCATATAGCTTTTCAGTGTGGATGGGAGAAGTGCAGTGCTGTACAGAGCATTCTGCAAAGGAAAAGATTGCTAATCTGAGCAATCTAATGATCAACAGAAGACACAAACTCCACTTAAGGAGTAAATTATTTGAGGAAAAAAACTCTTTGCAGGTGCTGGAATGGATAAAGCATAGTGTGTGACATGAAAACCTGACTGAAACTCTGTCAGTGCTGCAGCAGGACAGGACTCAATTGTAAGCAAGTTCTACAAAATTTCCTTAAAGTTCCGTGTTCACTTGACGAGTAGAATCCTAGAACTCCTTATCCAGGAGTGAAGACAAGTATTCAGATTAAATACCAACAATGTTAGGATTCTGCATATCACATCTTGTACTGTGCAGCGTAGGAGGACTTGATCCATGGTCAGGATAATTTCCTGAATTAATTGTCTTTATCTGGGAGTTAATGGAAAAGGGGTTCATGGGTTTTTCCACTGTATGTGCTATTAAGCTGTCTGGAGACAGCTATGGCCTTTTTCAAATCTGCATCTCTCTGACAGTAGTAAATTCCTGTGTCACTGCTCAGAAGCAAGTAGACAACAGAGGTGAAAAATTATGCTAATGAATTGCAATAACCACCTCCTTTTAATGAGAGCGCTTATGCATAAGATTCTGAATCCAAAGTGTTACATTGCCTTGTGCAGCTTTTCATTGGTAAACTGTAGCAACTAAACACAGCTAGCAGTTAAATACAGCTTTATACTGCTGAAGAGGCTCTTTGGAACAAAGTGAAGTATATGGGTAAAATTGTTAAAGCATTAGATAAGGTTCTCAGGTTACCATGGTTACATGAAAATTTTTGCATTGTATCATAGATTAGGATGCATAGGATGAAGTAGCCAAAACAACTCCGAAGTCCAATGCATATAAACTACATTTCCAAACCACACAGCATTGCCAAATAGAAAGACAAATAGCTCAGGATATTGGTTGCTGACAAATCTGTGAATCAATAAAGAGAGGCCTGAAGGAAATTTAGAATATACGTCATTTTGAAAGTCTGCATTATTTTGAAGTTACAATCTTAATTTTAAAAGAAAAATTAAGAAAAAGAAATAAGAAAAGAAAAAACCTCAGTCATGTAAAGAGTGAAATGATTTTTGGTAAGCTTTTTCCAGTATTGAAATCTGACATTTTGCTGTGAGACCTTTAACAAAGAAGGTTGATGAAACATGGATAATACATTTCGTGCACTTAGGCTGGCAGTAGCACTTAAACTGGAAGCAGTTTATTCCCATGGAAACCTATTTGCATTTGGGCCAGAAGTGACTTTTCCCCCCCTCTGTTAGCACTGCTGATGTTTTAGCATAATATAATTGCTGAATATTGACAGCAAATTTGAAAAGTATTTTTAAAATGTTGAGTAGCTAAGCATATGTAAAATGGAGATGTATTGTGTGCATTTTTTTGTGTAAGGTGGAGGCATGTTGCTGAAAAATGCAGGGAAGCTTTTGATCTTCAATTATTTATGCCTAAAAGAAAGAAAAAATATGAATTAAAGTCTGTTTATCCTAAACAATTTTTTATACAGGTGACAAAAGAACTGAAACAGTATGACAACAAAATTATAGAGTGCAAGTTTGAGAACAACAGCTGGGTCTTCATGAGACAGAGGATAGACAAAAGCTTTCCAAATGCCTACAGCACTGCCATGGGTGAGTAGAACAATTTGCTTTAGAAGTTTCTCAGGCTAAAATTTTAATGTTTTACCTCTGTTCTGTTTTAAGTAGGAAAGGCACTCTGTGTTCTCATTTCTGATCTGAGTCCTGACACCCCTAACTTACTAAAGTAATGCTTCATCTTGCAAATGTTTATGTCATCGCTACTTTTTAGATATCATGAATCCTCTGTCTGCAAGGTTATTTGATAAAGTCAGTCAAACCAATACTCTGATGCAGAATTGAACAGGTAACACAGAATCAAGAATCAAGTGCCTAAGTCTTTGCAAAACTGCAAACATTTGTGCAAAGATGACTTTAAATGGCAGGGCATGCCTTTCAAGTCAGAGCCAAGAAAGTTTTTATTTACAATAGCATCGCTTCAGCTGACATCAGTGCCTAGCGTTGTGTTGGCTTGCTGGGATGTAATGCAAACTGGCACATTATGAATGGAATTAGTTAAACAAAACATCCATTAGAATGCCAAAACCATTATTTGGCAGATGGGCTAGAAAATTAATAGGAGAAAAATGTCATCTTGGGTTTCAACAATAGTTACAAAAACAATGAAGCAGGGAAACTAATGAAAGGTGGGGATATATTCACACAGAGTTGAGAGACTTTTATATTCTTCTACTAAAAAATATTTTGCCAAATATTGTAAATTAAAGGATGATATTTACTTTGAGATGAAGTTTAAGAGTTTGAGTAGAAGTGTGTGCAAGGCTGAGTAGCAATAAACATATTGGTACTGACTTTTGTTAAGCGCCAGAATGAAGTTTAATCATATTTAAGACCATGCTAATTACTAGGGCTGATGTAGGATTTTCTGTAGACCCTTCCACTTGTACTTCTGCCTGAGCAATGAGTAGATTTTCTTGAATAAACACAATGTGGTCATTTTGCTAGGAGATAATAAATCTGTTGGCATCTTAGGGAACCAGCACAGAATGTAGCTGAAGTACTTGTTGAGCAGTCCTGTCAGGAAAGAGGAATGGACCACAAAAGTCATACAAGTACAACGACATCTCTTTGTGACCATGACCTAAATTTTACTTCTGTGGTTCACCTTAGTGCTTTAATAGTTAGTTTTCCCTGGAGTTTTCTTTTTTTTTTTTTTTAATTAATAGCATACACTTTTTTGCTTCATTCTTAAAAGCATATGCATTTGTCCTTTTTCTCTTCTCATATTCTCCATTCGTAGAGCAGTTTTGTTATTCCTGACCTTTTTTCTCCCAAAACACAGTAAACATCCTAAAAACTAAAATTAAAAGAAAATTAAATGCTACAGAAAGAATTTTTAAAGATATATTTTAAATTTTCTATAGGAATTTTCAGAACAGAAAGTTTTATTTTGGCTTTGAGTTTTCACTTCTGATCATTTTTCAAAATCTCCAAAAGTTATACTTTTATCATTTGAGACTTCTTTCTCTAGATCCTCTCTCCTCTATTAGCTTTCTCTTGATGAAAAATGCCATTTATTTTTCCCTACAGTTGAAATAGCAACAAAATAAGCATCTGTCTGAATCTTACTTTTGGACTTTGTTACTTTTCAAATTGAAAACAGGAGGTCTTTTTGAGTGATTAGGCTAAAGCAGTGCTCAAAAGTTGATACTGAGTTATACCAGTTGCCATGTGACTCGAATTCTGTTCCTAAATTACTGGCAATCATAAGGCTTCCCAACTGCTAATGTGCAATTCTTAAAGCACCTTTTCACCAAAAATAGTGAGATAATTAAAAATAATACTAGAAACGTGCTTTATTAATGGTAAAGTAATCCCTTGGTTCTGGTATTCTGCAGGAAAGAACAGAATGCTACATTGCAAGTACATTTTAAGGAGTCCTAACATTTAGTACTCTAGGGGGTCAGTAGATTGTTTTGCATGGAAATTGCATCCTTACTGTGGCCAACCCTTACATGCTATCAATTACCCTCTAATCATCTTGTGCTTTCTTCCAAGATAGTTGTAGGATTCCCACTTAATTTCATGCTCCTTTCTTTTTTTTTTCTCCTCTAAGTCTCTCAGGAGGATTAATTAAGGGAATACAAAGTTACATAGGAAAGCATTAAAAAATATTTCATTTGCTTAAAGTGAAGTAAGCCTATTTATTTGTTCCCATTTTATAAAATCCCATGGGCCATGACTTACAAACTGTGGTCTGGGGAGTCGTGTTAAGTACCCCAAGAGGGCCCGTGCATGTGTGCCTTTGCCACCATGCAGCACTGTGGTCTGGTGTTCTAGACATGCCATTTGCTTGGTGTCAAGTCTTTCTGCCCCATGAAGGTTATATGGGTTAAAAAGTAAAAGGACTGTGCATTGCAGGTTTAGGGTATTTAGTATTACTTACTGGTGAAAAAAAAAAGTTACCATAATTCAGACATTTTCAATATTAGAAGCCAGTCTTGTTTCCATCTATTTGGTTTTGATGTGTGTTTCAAAGCCATGTCTCACAAGGCTTGCCTCAATAGGATGTCAGTTCTTGGTGGTTTTATTGTTGCTTCAGGAAGCCGTACACACAGATGTGCCTTTAGTTTGTTTTAGAAAGAGAGACTCCCATGAGAGTAGAGGTCCAGGACATTGCTTTGCTCTCTGGGGGACAGAGCAGAGATTCGTGACTCCAGACACAGCCACCTTGTCAAAGTGTGTGTTTAAGGCTTAATACTTGAGCCAGAGTATGTTGTTATTTTGCCAAGAGGGGATGGAGTTATTGAAGTGCCAACTGGAACAAATCAGTTTAGTTACATGACAACGTGTTCTTCGTTCCCAGCTGTCTGCAACAGCATCCAGAATCCAGTGACGAAGGAGATGCTGTTTGAGTTCATTGACAGATGTGCAGCAGCTTCCCAAGGACAGACGCGGAAGCACCACCTCGATCCTGACACTGAACTCATGCCACCCCCGCCGCCCAAAAGGCCTCGTACCATAACATAGGGCCTTGGTCTCAGAGCATCGTGTGTGTACAGTTCTCCAGAAGGGGACATGCAAGTGTGAACGCTGGGAAAACAGAGATCTGGATTGCTCTAAATACTTGTGTGTGTTTTTTGAGTTTGGTTTTCGTTCTGTTTTGTTGTTCTGAATTCCACATACAAATGGACGTTGTTTTGTAACTGATAAATTCAACCTTACCTTATGGTATTCGAAGATTAAATTTCCAAAGGTTTAGACAAGAACCAAGTACAATGAAGTCAGTGGAAAGCTGCCTTGTTTATATATGGATCTCTTTTCACCTTTAATTTATAATGTCAGCAGTCTGGAACTGAGGAAATACTGGGATGCTGTACTTTTTAGGAGCTGTGTTTAAAAAAGGCAGAAGTGTTTTTTTTTACTCTTGTTATTAAACTGGCTGTGATTTGTCACCCATAGTATAACAGATCATAGTTTCCCTGCATTTCTGAGATTTGTGTTTAACAGCAAACAGCAATGTTGTTTGTGTTCTCTGTTGATTAAAAACTAAGCCGCCTTAGATTACTCTAATTTTGAAATTAGCTGGGTTTTTGTTGTTGAAATATTAAAAAAGTGAATTCTTCTTGTAAATAGCATCCCTTTGAATCAAGGGAACGTGCTGGATGTTTGCTTTTTCCCCATGTTTGAACCTAATGCCAAATGTATAGTGGGCTGATTTTAGCTTTGCCTTGTTATCTGTAGATCAGAAATGTACCAAATCCTTAGTATTAAGGTCTCTGTTAAAGAGACTGTTTCTAGCACAGGGCTTAGTTCTCCACAGTGATACCATTGTAAATACAACTAAAAAGTACACAGCACTGTGATATGCAAGAGTAATAAGCAGCGCTGATAATGAAGTCTTGCATCCAGGCACAAAATGGCAAAACAAATGCCAGGCAACTCCTGTGTAAAGGAGAAGGTAGTTTCAGTGGAAGAGAGCCAGATCAGACAAAAAGTTTCCCAATTTACATAATTGCAGGGCAAAAGTAAGTAATTTTGGGGCGGTGGATGAGTGTCCCAGGGAACAGGACACTCATTTTCAAAAATGTGGTTGGCTGTCCTGTGGCACTGTGCTCATCCTCTGGCTGACTTTCTTACCAAATGAAGAAGCACATGAATGCTCTAATGGTTTTTGTTGCAGCAGACTGGCAGATGTTCATAATATTAGTTTTGAGAAGCTGCAGTCTGGCTGTCTAAGGGAGGAGTTGTTCTGAGCTGGGATTAATTGGAAACCAAATGCAGATTTTAAAGTTTGCTGTCCATTTATCAAGCAGGGATTGAATTGGCTCTTTCTATCATTTACTTAGTGTATGAGTCATCCATCCATTCAGTAGTCTGATTAGTGAAGGTCATTAATTTGTTACAACTATAATGCATATATGTTTAAATGAGTTTTCATGTTTGTAAACAAAATTTATTCCTTTTTTTTTTTTCTTTTCCTATATGAAAACTTTATGACTTTGCTTTGTGGTGGCTTCTCTGGTTGTTTCAACCTGTTGTATAAATGCACACGGCATCATTTAGATGGTGTTCCTGGTTTCTCTTTTTGGGATATTCCGTATGTGTTTTAGAGAACTGAAGGAGTTACATAAGTTACTTTTTATACTATGGTAGAACTTGAGGGGAAAAAATGCTTTCATCAAAGTTCTTTTTTTCAACTGTACATAGATACTGCACATTATCTATTGAAAAAAATATAATATCACCTATGCAAGGTTGCAAAATGATCTCTTAAAAAGAGCCTTATTAATTTGATGTGAAAACCTATGCATCTTTTGTGCATCTTGCATTGAAACACACAGTTAATTATTTCTTTGCTCAGTATGAATAATTTCCCCCAGATTATACTTGTCAGTGAGATTGTCATAACATACACTTTGTCACTGATCTCCATGGTTCATGGCAATTGCAGTGTGTATGATGATTACAGCCTTCTCCGTGAGGTTAGGACATTTCATTTTTTTAAGAATGTGTCCAGGTTATTTGTGTCTTTCTCCTTCCCAGCTCTTGCATCTTGTATTTCAACAAGACCTGGCTTCTGATTTACCTTTTACTTCAGAGCTGCAGCGCTGCAAGCTGTCTTCCCTGTGCATTCCACTAAGTCCATGTATGTGTTTTGGCCCTTGTATTTTGACAGTGTCTTTTTTTCCCACTCTTGGTTTGAAATGGATATTTTGAAAGAGTAATGATTCTGAGAAGGTACAGAGCTCCTTGTTCACATTTGACTGTCGAACTCGTCTTGCACTGTGACATGTAGCTTTTCAGAGAGGTCAATCACCTTTGATTTTCTGGGAGGGGAGGCTCCTGAGGAAGGTTTGAATGAAGATGGTGAAAACAAATGGCCTTCCACTTGGACCAGATGGGTTTAATGCCGTGAGAAACGTAAACCTCCTTTCTCTGCTACTAGATATTCAAGAGATTGAAGCTAAAAAGCAAAGAAGAGTCTGTGCCAGGAAAATGATGATTAAAAAACAATACCCTAACTTGTCTACTCTTTGGTGTACAGCATGATTTCATCCACTGTTTTGTCATTTGTTAAATATATAATTAAAATTTGGGTTCAGTGGAGTTTCCAGAAAATGTAAGTACATTCCTCTAAAAACCATGTATTATGTATTTTAATAAAGTCAATGGTTTAAAATACTTTTGCTAAAAATGTATTTGCTTTTGATGGCTTTCTAGTGGTACTGTGGTACCAGTGCAAAGTATAAGGATACCTCAGTGTTACTGTTGCTCAGTCCTCCAAGAAAATGATCCACATTTTTCAGTGGCTTTTCTCTGAGGTAGGAGCCCCCCAGCCCAGCGGTGGCCATGATCCATTGTGCCCTTTTTAAGTGCAATTTGATCTTGCTGCAGACAGAACCAGAAGGAAACCAGTTGGTGCATGAAGTACATATTCTATGACAGGCTAATGTTGTGTCGCTTATCCATTCAGTGTTAAGTGCAGCTGTGTGAAAAGTTGTGCAAGAGGTCTGCAGGAGACTTCCTTGATAATTTATCATTCAGCATGACCCTACAGCTGGTAGCCCACCTACTTGGATCAGCTCCTGGACTTGTATTTTAATAACTCAATTTTTTCAAGCTGCAGCTGTCTAGGTGGCACTTTTCAGGAACTAAAAAGCCTATCTTGATTTTTATAATTTCTTTCTAATTAAGATCCTGCCTCCAATGCTGTTATGTTCTTGTTATGTGTACAATTCTTGTGGTGCTTTTCTCAACCATTTCTTACTTTGCAAGGCTTCAGTGCAAATGCCAAACCAGATCTGACATTTGAGCACACCAGGAGAGGTATGGTAACTTCTCTATCCCCTGCTCAGTCCTCTGCTCTGTGTGCATTAAGGAAGGGGATTGATGTGATGGGCCAGCACATCACACTGTGTAGTTTGTGCTGGCTTGGTTGTTCACTGGAGCAGTCCTTCAGGAGCAGTCCTTCAGGATCCCTGCTCCTTTGCATGGCAGCTCTTCACTTCTGTGCCTAAGAGGTGTGACTTTATATTTGCATAATGTGTAAGGCGTAATTGTCTTTTACAACCTCAGAGTATTCTCAAAGGTGATGGCACAGCAAGGTAATTTCCTAGGATTCATTCTGTACTCAGCAGAGAGAAAAAGGTAGCTGAAATCAGATTTGTTCTTCTTGCATCTCTCAGGCAGATTTCTGTCTCTTCAATTCTTTCTCAATCAGTATGATGTGTCACATTTTATGTTACTCCCCTACGTTATTAGGATTTTGTGAGCAAAGTGTTAAATATTTTTATTTCATAGCATTGAAACTCTTGCAATGTCAGTTAAATTTATAAGGTCATTAAAAATATCCAATTAGTTGGTCAAGAGCTATTTATTTTCCATAGATTATATTGCTTTCTGTTAGTCCTCTGTCATGGTTTAACCCCAGCCAGCAGCCAAGCCCCACACAGCTGCTGCTAAATCCAAGCAGTCTTGCTAACTCAAATGGGAGTAACATTTGGCTGAAATGCCTTAAATAAGCACTTCTGTCCTATGCTACAGCATGAGGTTTGCTCTCACTTTGCCTGGGGGCTGCTGCAGCTTCCAAGGCTCACAAAAAAAACCCTGCAGGGGCTAGGTTTCACCTGTACCCCTTTGTTTTCAGTGTCAAGTTTCTACACTCTGTGCTTCTGGCATAGTTCCCAAACTTGGGTTCCTCCTTACACCTACCTACCTGCTTTTCCAGTTGTCCTACGATCAGGTGTGAGACTGAGAGAAACCTGTGCCTTGTGACTGGCCCCACACTCATGTTCTTTGAGGGCAGTGCTCCACTCTGAACTGTATGCTCATCCCTGTATGATCCCATCCTTGGGGATCGATGGTAGGGCAGTACTGTCCCTGTCAGTCATGCTTGCACAGGGAAATCAGAGCAGCATCTACCAGCTGTGACAGTATCACTGTATGAGCAAGGAGCCCTTCTCCCCTTCCCTCCCTCCTGACCCCATCTCCCTATTTCATGTACAAATGAAGGTAAGACAAACTATTCACACTGACATCTGGATAAATTAGTTAATGTTTGCAGTGGGAGTATAGGTTAGCGCTCTTTCTGCTTCCCTGGTGAGAGTGCTGAGCTTCTGCAGAGATCTGTAGGGCTGAGGTTGGAGGTTGATTGAGACATTTACAAAACAGCTTTCCCTCAGTTGGGGCTCTTTTTAATCTGGTTTATTTCAATCCAGAGTCAGCAATGTGGGGGAGCACATGAGCATGAACCTTTCAGTGATGTTCACGCATCCAGAAGCGTGAAAATATAGAAGACAGTGAACTTGATGAGGGAGCGGTAATAATACTTTCTTTCGGTGTTACAAAGAAATATAAAGGGAAATTTAAGTGCAAACCATTTCCACTTCTCTTAGCAATGGATGTAAAAACAATAGACATTTTTCAATCAAATTATAGTCAAATTGACTCCCATTATAGGAATTTATTTCATCAGAAATACTGTTCATCTCTCCTTTCTCCTTCCTCCACCCTCAGTATCTTTGTGTCTATTTGACTAGCAGAAAGCATGCTAATTGGGTTCAGGAGCATTCATCTATGATACTTTGAGAAAATTAAGTTTTGATTAACTCTTCTACTCAGAACTTCCTCTAATGTGGGGAGACGATAACATTATCATATGAAATAGGTCTGTAGAAATGCCAAATATGTAACACTGGAGGAACAGTATTTTGTTATTAAAACATACTTCATAAGTTTCTGAACTAATTTAATGATCAATGCATGGGAAACTTTAATCCAAATAATAAAACAATTCTATTTAAAAAGGTAAGGTGATTCAACAGAAAAAGCTTGGAAGAAGAGTACAGATTTCCACAGACTGCTGTGGGTACAGAAGGGGATGCTGAGTGTTTCTGGGGCCAAAAAATCAGTGCATTGCAGTGGGAGCAACTGGAGACCAGGCAACAACATGGAGGACACCATACAGATGCTACAAGTTTGGTGTTGTGGAGGAGAGGGCAGGAAAGGCAGCCAGGACTGATCGTGTCCCGTGTATGGAAGAGGAAGCGAAGAGGTAGAATACTAGTGAGATGGCACTAGGAGTAGGGAGCTCCAGTGGGAAGATGAGAGCAGAGCAGACATCAGTGACACTGAGAAAAGAGGCATTTACAGAGGAAAAGAAGTTGGTGAGTGGGGGAACAAGAGAAGGCAGCAAGGGCTGGTGTGAGGGGTGAGGACTTACCCTGGAGCCAGGAGACTCGGGTGCACTGCCAGGAGAGAGGGCAGTGAGGGAGGAGCAAGAGCCAGCGTGCTCGTGATGAGATCCTAAAAGAGCAGAGTTAAAGACATCTTTCTTCTCCTAACAGCAATGCTATTCCTGAGCTCCAAAAGCTTGGAGGTACAATTGCATCCTTGTGCATGAGCACACTCCCAGGTCACTGGCAGTAGCACAGTGAATGTGAGACACATCTCTGCATCACAGCACAGGAACATGGAGACACTTTTGAGCCCTTTTTAGGTAAATCAGTGCTATATAAACCCATGTGCAGAGCCAATAGAGCTCCTTGTTACAGATTTTACTGTTGCAGCAGCTGGGTATGGCCTTGGCCTTCCTGCTGCCTACCCTGGCTGCATGGCAAGGGCAAATCAGACTCTCAAGTTGGAGTATGTGGTGCCAGGGCATTACATGTTCCACTTTACTCTTACCTCATATCCTGCCAATAGAAATACACATAATTTACCTGTGTATGTATTAATGTAAGATGAAGAACTGAGCAGACTCCAGGTCTGGAGAGGTAAAATAATAAATACCAGGCAGCCATCTTTGCCAAATACTGCTCTGGTGAACTCCAGATTAAGAAGCCTCATAACTGGGCCACAAACATGTAGTATTTCTGATGAAGTGGACCAAGAGAAAAGCGAGTCTGCAAAGGCCTGGCTTTGCAGGGACAAGGGGACATATTCAGAATGGCACAGAAGGAGTGCAAAACCAGAAACGTGTCTCTTTCCAGGGTAAACAAAAGGTCTGACTTACAATGAGGTAAGATAAGAATAGAAAAACAATCTTAGTTTGAATTCCCCCTGTCAGTTTGCTTGGCAGTCAGTCCTCTTTAATTGTATATTTTAGTAGTTATAAACTCCTTTGGTTCAGTTTATAGACTATAGTATGCAAGATCTTTTTAATGGAGAATTCTGGTTTGACAACATGGATATCTGAGACCCATAAAATAACTGTTGGAAAGCACTAAGGAGCAAAACAAGTATCTTTCCTCCATCAGGCAGTGAAAAACGTCTCTGAAAGGTTTTCTGGTCTTTATGCTGTGGTCTTCCAGAATAATTTACTTTCTCCTGCCATGGCAGTTTGTTCTTTTAACAGAAAAGATTTAGTATGTTACTCTTCGGCTGAGAAATCAATTGTATGAAATCAATGATAATTCTGCTGCCAGGTAATACTTATCCCTGTGAGTCAGTGACCTGCTGGTATTCTGCAAAAATAATCTACAGCAAGCAAAAGCTGTAGTTTGAAGCAGTCATGGTTGGCTTTGTGCATTTTGCCATTTGCTGCTTTCATCAAATCCGTGTGTCTTATCCCTGAAACTAAGAGGAGCCAGTGCCAGCCAGTGTAATCAGCAGCTGGCCTTTCGCTACCTCTTACAAACATCAAGCAGAAAAACACAACCTCCTTTGGTTCTGGTGTCACAGCCAAGTCATTTTTCAAAAGTGCACGTAGCTAAATGAGGATGTGACTTCCTGTTGCTGAGCCTGGTGCACCATTAGGAGTGGTGCTGGGCTCTCCCTCCATGTGGGACGAGCTGCCTGCTGCAGCCCCCCAGGCACAGCGAGAGCGGGAAAAGGCTGGTGTTGCACCCTCCTTTCCACCTCAATCTCCTCCAGCATTTGCAGCAGCAAAACTACAAATTGGCTTTTTCCATCGTGGCCTTACAAGAACGTTGCCCCATGGAGGTGAGCTGAGACATTTGGATTCTCACAGGTTTGTGTGCTTTTCCCCACTGCTCAGCTTTGGACCGTGTGGCTCTTCAGTCCCCTGGAGTGGGGCTGGAGCTTTAGAAGAGAAAGGCACAGGTGTCTGAGGGAGGTGCTTTGGTCTAATGGGGTGGCAAAATATTCCTCTTCCTTTCCCTCAAGGGCGCCACTTTAACAGCAGGAAAAGGCAAGTTGGTCCCAGGGGAACTGGGGAGGCTGTTGAGCTCCAGTGAGAGGTGAAGGACATGGCTGGGTCATCCTGACTGGTGGAAATGGGCTGAGAGTCCATCGGTAGCCCATATGCAGGCACACAGGTCTGAGCAAAAGGGGGTCACTTTCAGCTACAGCTTTGTAGTTATTCAACTCCTTTGTAGTTATTCAGCTCTTCTGTCTTCAATTTACAGGAGCCACAAAGCCCTTGACACAGAGTGGCTGTGTGAGTACTAAGTCCTTGTGGATTTGTGTATAATAACTGTTGTCCTTTTGAAATCTGTCTGTGCCACTGAGGCTTCTTGATGCTTCACAGAAAATTAGAGACACACTCGTTAAGGTTTGGTCATGCTGGCCCAGAGCTGTGGAGGAGCAGGGAGTGATCATGAGGCTTGTGGAAATGGAATGAGAGCAGTGACACTGGGGCTCCTCACCCTACTGATGGAGAAGGAGTTGAGCCTATGTACCTGTGTCTCTGTGGAGCACTGTACAGCAGATACCAAATGCCTGCAACATCTGCTGATGATAACTTCAAGGAGGAAAAAGAGCTCACTGATTATGAAATTCAAAATTTACTGCATTATGGAGCAGCTCCTGTTCAATCCATAGGCAAAATATTTTCTGAGTTTGTGGGGACTTGACAAAAATACCTATTCCACAAAGCCAGTTGTGAGCACAGAATGTTTCTGCTTTCACATACAGCTTCAGGAGGGAAAACAGAACAATTCCCGTACAGGCAGCTGGGTTATGAAAACTGACAGAGCATTGCCTGTGTGAAGAGAGTTTAAATGATGCACAAGGGACTGGTTAGTGTGTAATATGCAAATGCAAATCTATCCATGAGGCATTACAACTACAAAATGTCTCACAGTTATGCTCTTTTCTCGAGAAGTAATTTCTTACTATGGTTCCTCCCCCCTCACAGCAGCAGGGCTTCATTTCCCGAGTGAACTGGTTCTAGTCTTTCATCCCCTCTCCACTGTGCTAAAGCAAATGGACTGACAGCTGAAGGGGTTGTCACCTCTTGTGATGTGTCTTAGAATCATAAAACTATTAAAGTGGATTTTTTAGGACCTCTCAGATTATCAAGTCTGTTGTGCTACAAAAACGTGAGGATTCTTTGTTTGCTGATGCTGGCCATCTAGTCTGTGGGGTAAATGGTGATCAGCAAGGGCAATGCAATGTCCAGATTATCCACAAGCACCATGTGCTCTTCGGTACAACAGTCAGCAGGGAGAATTCAGGAAATCTTTTCTGCACTTTTCATAAACCGAATTTTTTCAGCTTTGTTAGATGAGCCTTGAAAATAGCTTGCAATACTCTGTGCAAATTGCTTCAGCCCAGAGACTGGAAGTGCTAAGACTCTTGTTTTCAAGTTCCTGGATACATTCTAAGTGACAAGGGAACTCAATTCACTTCCAAAGAGTGCCTGTTGTTCGTTAAAATAAATGATATCCAAGTGTCTCATCACCTCCCTCGTGCCCAGCTGCAGGTTTAGTGGCAAGATTCATTCTGACATTCAGTGCCACCATCCTGGCTAAAGGTGACCTGCAAGACAAGCTTGCATGTACTGTGCTAGGCTGTGGGATGCCAGTCAAGCCATTTTGTATCACAAACCAGAAATTTTGTTTAGCAGATATAATGGAAGGTTTTGTTCAGACTTATTCAGAACAAACCCCATGAAACACAGGTGATAATGTTGACATAAAGTTACAGTGCAGCAAAAACCTGGGTAAGCAACAACCAAGGTAACTTTCAGGTAGATGTGGTCCTCATGAAACCAGAGGGGAGAGGGGGATATTGTTTTTTACTTTTATGGAGTAGGATGTCAGCATCAACCATGCCAAACAGAGCACCAAGCCTAGATTTACAGATGCAGACCCCAATTTGTGCCACCACCGTTGTGGTGACAAGTCACACTAGTCCAAGGGCTCACAAGGTCAGGCAGCAACATGTGTGTACCCTTCTCCAGGGATTGGCATGCCCAAGGCCCAGCCTTGTGCTCTTTTTGATGGCAATGTGGAATTTTATTTCAGTCCTTTACAGAGAGACACATTCATTGTGTGGTGTTGAGTAAGGTGCAGAAAGATGGGACCAGCTGAAATGTAGCCAGATAATGGCCTTTGATACCTGCTTTTCAGGAGAAATATTTACAAATTACATGGGACAAGCACCTGTCTGGAAGAGCACTCAGTGAGCTCTCCTGTTCACATTTTGTAATGAAGTTAAGGCATTTCTGCTGCAGTGTGAGACAAAAGCAACTCTACAGTTGCAATGCTACAGTCTCGTTTGTGCTGCCAGCCCCGTTGGTGTCACAGCTATCTGCTCACACACAGGTGATGATATTCCCCCAATGCTGTTTAAAGACTCCAAGATATTTTCACAAAGTCACGGAATAGCTGAGATTGGAAGACACCTCCAGAGAC
Organism: Dicaeum eximium; assembly: GCA_013396995.1. Classification (NCBI taxonomy): domain Eukaryota; kingdom Metazoa; phylum Chordata; class Aves; order Passeriformes; family Dicaeidae; genus Dicaeum; species Dicaeum eximium. The sequence continues at coordinate 518,660 of VWZP01008070.1, read as the reverse complement.
TGTCAAGTCCAACCTCTTCTGAGGGTTGCATTTGTAATATTTTAATTGCATCTTAAAAATGAAAAAATGTCAGAAGAGTAACATTAAAGAGTTCTGTTTCTCATTAAAACAGGACAGCTAATGTATATACAGTATGTTCAGTGACAGCAATTAACTAATGTTCAAATCATCATCCAGAATTCCACAATTGCTTTCTAACATGAGTGACTGGCTGTTGTGCAGTGTCTCATGTGCACATACAGCACATATAGATTAAATCTGAAAGATAGAATCTATAGAAGCCCATTGTCAGTGTCCATTGCACCTCAAAGTTCTACAAGCAGATGGCCTTTTAGAGGTTTTTAATTGGTGTCACAAATGCATTCATTGGCAATAATGCTTAAAATAACATTCTGTGTTTCTGGAGTACCCTCCTTTCTGGGGTCACAAAGGTATTCTCTGACACTGGATTATGCTCCTGCAAGATGGCTCTTGTCCTGTTTTGCAAACAAGGATAAAAAGTCAGAGGAGTTGTTATTTGGAATGCCATTTCCACAGCAAAACCTATAGCTTCTCTCTGCTGAGCCATGGTCCTGTGTCAGAGTACAAAATTACCCTCTGTGACGGCCCAAAATCTTTTCCTGCATTTTCCCAAGGACACAAGGACTGAAGTACCCACAAGTACATAAAGCCTGGAGTAATTAGAAGATGATTTTGCAAAAACTATCTCCAATCTCAGCCTTTTATTTAAAACAGTGTAATTTCCCAAATAAGAACCCAGTCTCGTTCCCTCCTGTCTGTGATGCCTAAATCATTGCCACATCTGACTTTCCCTAAATGGGAACTCAAAGCTTCAGGTGGCTCGCAAAGTCTGCCTGTTTTTGTTTTGCTCAGTATTGAGGAAAAAATCAATTGCTCCAGGTGTAGCAAACCATCTAAAATCAAAACACAGTGAAAGAAAGCAAGACCTTCTGTAGCCATGTTTTGGACAAGGGCTTCAATGTCCTGAAGGAGGGAAGACTGTCACAACCAAGGTGACTGTGATGGGTCCTGTTGAAGGGAAGGTCAATCAAGTTCAAGATGTGGTATCCAGGCAGGATCAGAGGCAGCTCAAAGACATTCAGCTGAGCTGGTCTGGCTTTTCTTGGTTCCTCCCCTATTCCTTTGGATGAAGAAGAATTCAGCTTCATGACATCCATGTGACTGGATATGGGGGTAGCGTTTTCTATTGCTGTAACTTCCTCAACACACAGGGCTCTGTTCCAAAATGCTGGTGGGTAGAGAGAATGATGTGTACACTGAGATCCAGGGAATAAGCATACTTGTTATAGCCAGAAGGACTGCATACTAACTTGTCAGAATAAATGTTTGCCAAGACCATTGTTAATTCCCTGAACTTTCTGAAAATGAAAGAGAATATCAATCCCAGGGAAAATGTGATTGAAGTTAACTGCTTTGATCTTTCTTAGAGGAATTTTTGGGTAATTTCTCAGCCATGTCTGTGCATACTGCAGAATTAAATATTTGTTTCAACTTTACTGAGTCGCAAATTTCTCTGTTACCTTGGTTATGGATTTCATGGCATGGTTTTGTCACTCATAAAAAACAGGGCATGATTAAGCTCCCTTTTGACATATTCCACGGGTCTGGCTCTGCCTCCATTTTGCAAGTGAATCCTATTTATATGCTGTTCTCTGATGTACTTGGGCAGCTAATCATTCAAATAGCACTTCTGTATCTTTCCAAGAAATTAATAATAGAAAAAAAGAGAGTCCTACTGTCAAGAGATTTATTTGAGTTGATAACTTTCATTATTGCAGAAGATTTTTTGCTTGGCACTCTGTGCTGTAAACAGAACTGGTAACAAGTCACTCCTGTGAAGTGGATTAAGTTTTGTTATAATAGAAAACAATGTCAGAAAGTTAAAGGACTAAGTCCTAAACTGACTGGAGAGCTGAACACGCTGTTTCCTCCCCTGTTCTTCCATGCAAGTGTTGTTTTGAAGTCCCTGAACCCTCTTGTGAAGCCTTTGATTTGCTGAATTTCTCACTGTTCTTCCTTTTGATTTGATAACCACATAAGAGGTTAAACTAGGACATTTTGTTGCCTCTGTGTTGCAGTCTGCATTTCAAAAGTAGATGGAAATAGACATTAGAAGGTTTCACTGTACCTGAGCTGTATCCTAATCAGCTTCATAGATGATTTTTCTCTTGAAGTCGTCACTGAGAAAAGGAGATTTTATTGTTCTAGACATGACTGTTCATTAGGGCTGAGAAGGAAATGGTAAGACCAACAGTTTCCTGTGTAAGTTGCTCTGCCAACCTCTATTAAGACATCTAACACCTCCTCTGCTGTGATAGAGCTGTCACTGGACAAAGGGAATTTCAATAGTGACTTGCTGATAGGCCAGCCATTGTGCCTTAGACACTGAGCTGGATGGATTTTTCACAAATGAGCAACATTGTAAGGAGTTTGATATTAATTTTTCCCCTTAGTCTGTGTAATATCCTACTTTGTAGCTTCCTGTTATTAAGAGAAGGCTTGGATGGAATCAAAATCCTTTTCCGAATCCATGCGGTCTCCAATGGAATGATTCTGTTAGTCTCTTTAGTCTCAACTGACTTGACTGTTCCAGAAAGTACAAGTCATCTCCCTTCAGTCCCCTCTGTAGGACTTCAGCCATCCAGAACCTACAGAAAACCCATCTGGATAGCTGCTTGTGTGGCCAAAAAGTTTTCACAACTTTTTCACATAGGCTAAAGATAGTGCTGTGCTGTTAAAATCATCTTTCTTTGCTCTCTTGCCACAGGATTCACTTTCTGGAAATGGCATTGTTGGCAATGGGACGGTGGAACTTTGCAAAAGTCATTAACACAGCCTGCCCTTCCTGAAAAAGTATCCCTTTCCAAGCTGTCTGCTCAGCCTGGAGAAGCTTTGTTCTTCTCATAGGTCATCTGAGGATTTGAAAGGAAAGAACCTGATCAGAATCATGCGGGCACAGCACTTTATGCCAGGCTAACAACCAGCCTAGACCTACCATCAAAGATGCAGGAGCAGGAGCCAAACTTGGAGTTAATGTGGGATGGAAATAAAGTCTGCTGCACGAGCAAACTTTGTCAGGAGGGCCAATTGTCTGGGCAGTCCACAGGGAAGCACCAGTTGCTCAGAGAAGAAGAGCCAGACCCTGTAACAGGCAGATAATGGACATAAGAAGCAGAGAAAAATGGTTTTGGTTTTGTAAGATATGAAAATTAGATTTGATACTGTGATTAAAAACAATTGTTGCAGTTGTGCCTTCACCAATAAAGGATTGTTTCTCTACAGATCTTCAGTGATGCAACTCAGGAAGGTGATGTTGAGTGTGCAGGAAGCTGGGAGCACAGGAACTGCTGCTGTTCATGAATACTGAGGGCTCAGCCCTCAATGGGGCTCATTTATCCTCTTGCACAGAAAAATGGGAGTCCTCATTAGCTGGGTCATTGCTGCTTGACCTTGTCCTGTTCTGAGAGTAATGCAAAGAATTCCAACACTTTTATTGTCTGCTTTTTGATCAGTGAAGAACTTTTCCCCACCTTGACTGATATTTGAACTTAGCTTGTGCTGCTGGTTAGTAATTCCAGACATTTCAGAAAGAACTACTTAGCCATAGACATATGTCACAGTCTGAAATTAAAGCTCAATTTAGTTTAATTGTCCTTGACTTTATCAAGCATTCAAAATGACTGACTGACTGATTTCACAAGCAGAAAATAAATACAGACATAGGAGCTCAGAAACATCTCTCTCTTTATGGTAGTGATTTTATGCAGTTTTCTGGTCTTCCAAAAGATCTTTTTTTTGTTCTGAACCTGGTAAAATCTCTTAAATAAAGGCTACTTTGGTAGTGTAAGAGGCCAACATAATTTGTGCAAAAGCATGGAATAGTTTCTTAGCACTGTATGAACACAGCCTGGGGTGATGATAGTTTTTGTATTAGTTTGCTAATATTTCAATGTTCCCAGAAGAGGCAGGCGATTCGGAGACCTGTGCAGCTCAGACAGGATTAATGAATCCAGCTCAGCAATTAATCTTGGCCTTTGAGGGAAAGTGACATCCTCCCACTTTCTCTAAAATCATGTGGCCACTTCAGGCTGTTCTGGGAAGATTTTCCAGAGATAACCTGAATTCTGCAGTATTATTTTGTTCGCAGAAATTCTGATGCTGCTGTTATTGCTGCAGAGCCCAAGAGTGAGGAGGATGAGAAGGCAAGATGCTGGAGGAGGTAGTTGCAAGAACTGTTACTGGATTTTTATTCTTTTATTAGTTTCTGATCTTGTGTCCAGGAGCCCCCATCGTGGCCTGGGACCCCATGACAGAAGCCATGCTGTGAAGATCTCTCAGTCTGCTCTGAGATGGGAAGGAGGTAAAAACCAGTGGTAGATTGAAATGACATCACTTTCCACCACACTGTGCCAAGAGAAATTAGTGGATACACCCTGATTTGCAGCAATGGATGGGGAGATGGCAGGTCCTGCTTCATGTACCAAGGCAAGCACTGAGCAGGCAGCAGGGAGTGCTGGCAGCCTTGTATTGTTTGGGTGGATGTGGCTCCCTGCTGGAGTCTTCAGCCTCTTGGGTGCTCTGAAGCTGTCTGTAATATCAGCAGGAGGTAAATGTCCTACAGGAACCCAATTCACAATCTCTAAATACTCTCTGGACCAGACATCATCCTTTTGTTGCATCAGTGCCTAAGGTTTTTTAGCTGAATATGGCTCCAAGGCTACCGGAACCTTTTCGGCTTGCCCAGAGATCTTTAGGTCTTTCATCCTCCTTGTGTCCTAGCCCAGTCTCAGGCTCACTTGTGCAGTGTCTGACTGTCCTAGCTGGGCATGTGGAGCCCATGCAGGCAGGATGTGCATGCAGAGTGTGTGGTGCTTTCCCCAGCTCCCTGGCTCACTGTCATTTTTCAGAGCCGAGCCTGTTGCACAGCCCTTGCTCAGCAGGATCCGAGGATTCGGTGAACAAACGGAGGAAGAAGCAGGCTCCTGGTGCCTGAGGAGTCTATGCAGCCCTGCTCTGGATGCTGTCCTGCCCCAGGCTCCCCAGAGCTGAGGAGGGAGCAGTGCATCAGTACCCACAGTGGCACAGGCTGCCATCTGGGAGCCCTCCTTCGGCAGGCCCTCCTGGGCACTTGGCCGGGTCTGGGCCATTACATAATGGCACACGTGTCCAAGGGGACAGATGGCAGCTCTGTCAGCTGGGCAGCTCACCTGACCTGCACACTGCTCTGCTGGGGCTGGGGAAAGGGCCAGGGCACCCTGTGCTCCCCCCAGCAGGCACTCAATGGCTTTCACCCAGGATCAGCTGATCTCCTTTACAGAGCACCGAAGGTATTTCATTAGCTGTCTCTGGACAAGCTTCCTCTCCCAAATAGTTCCAGACAGGATGCTTTTTCACTTTCCAAAGATCTGAGGATCATATCCTCCATTGTTGGAAACTGTCCTACTTCCTTTGATTCCCGAGGACCTGTAACAGGCTATAGCAGAAGAGGATGTGTTTCCTTAGTTTCTTCTTAATGGTAGGAAGGAGGTGAATTTTTCTTGCTAGGAATTGATACTTTTTTTTATTCTTTTGTGTAAAGAGAAGGAAATAATGTAATACAAATTTTTTTAAAAGTTTGTAGTACATGAATTACCTCTTTTACCTTCCTTGTTTTTTATAGCTTTGACATAAGACATATGATTCAAATTGGATTAAAACAGAAATGAGCTCGTTTTGCTCCTACACATTTCTTTAAAAGCCTGCACATTCTGCTTTTGATATTTTCCTACAGATCATTTCTGAAGCTGCCTCTGGCTTTTAAAAAGTTTAGCTGCTGTTTCTGAAAGCTTCAGAACTAATCTAATCCATTTTATGTGCGCATATGTGTGTGTGCATGCATGGAAGCTTGTGTATGAAAAGCTAACTGGAATGCCAATAAACCAGTATTTCTGTTTGGGGTTGGTTTATTTTTTTTGTTTTGGGGTTTGTTTTTTGTTTGTGGTTTGGTTTTTTGTTTTGGTTTGGGGTTTTTTTTGGTAGGTTTTTTTTGGGGGGGGGTGTTGTTTTTGTTTGTTTGTTTGTTTTTTATTTTATTTTGTGCACTATTTTCAGTCTCTTTTGTTTGGAACTTCTGAAAAACATTAGAAAAAAGAACTCTGAAGTTTCTTGCAGTCAGAGTATTGGTGAGTATAAGAGGCTGTGATCACCATTCTTTCCATACAGAGGCATTTATTTAGATTTGTTCATAGACCAGAAATACCCCCTGGTACACTTTGAATGTCTTTATATTCATTTGCGGGAAAAAACAAAAAAAGCAGCCAAACTGATTCCCCAACTCAAGCAAAGAGTAGCCGTGCAGAATTCAGTGACAGGCCAGTCCAGAGAAATTCACCTTGCAGCTCATCCTTCAGCCATTCCCACCTTCACTCTCTCCTTTGCCTCTCCAGTGATGCCACATCCCAGATGAAGGGACAACCAGCCCTGTGTCTCAGATCATCAGCTGTGAGCAAACCATCCAGCAGCCCTGTGAGATTCAAAGCTGGTCCTGGGCAGCACAAAGGATGTTTTGAGGCACGGCGCGCTGTCTGTGTACCTCTGCAGTGCTTCCAGCCATGGGCAGGGGCCTGGGAGGGCAGGGAGAGGCCCCTGGGGGTGCCTGGCCCTGCAGTGGCTCCAGGACCCTGCACCATGGGGACACACAGGCAGCTGGCTGTGCTCTCACATCTGTGAGGCAGCAACATCCCATTGCTATTCCTGTTCGTGCGGTTTTGACTGGCTGCTTGCATTGCCCCAACAGCCTGAAAAGTGATTATTTCCACTGATGGCACCACAAGACCTCCTGACAAAGAGAATGCTGCTTCAGCAGCAGATTCAGTTTTCCCCAGGGCACAGAAACCTGTGTGACATGGTGCAGCACAGCTGGAAATCAGATGCCAGCCTCCTTCAGACAAGCCAGCAGGCAGGGATGCCAAATGGGCTCAGCTATGGCACAGAGTCTGCAGTGGAATTGCCACTGTTGTGAATGCTGAAGCTGCCCATGAGCAGGCATGAAATTTTTCTCCAAAGTCACAGTAAGTGACTGAGCATTTCCCTGGAAATAAGTCAGCTTTTCTCATGGTAGAGCAGAGTGACGTGCAGGCATGATCAGCAAACATCCGTGTTTCCCTTGGCTTGACTCTCCTGATCTTCCAGGGGATCAAAGGCACCCAGTCTGCCTGCAAGTGTCTCAAGCTGAAATCCAGCCCTTGCTGCCAGACTGAAAACTGCTCAGGGAAGCAGGAGGGATTCATGAACCCCCTGTGCCTGTGATGGCCTTGGTCACTGTGGGGTGACATTCTGGAGGCTTCCTCCCACACCCACCATATCCTGGTGGATTCAGGGAAAGCTGGCCTTTCACTGAAGGTTGTGAGGGCTTCTTCAGGCAAGAGAACAGAAATTTTAGTTGATTTCCCCCACCTTGCTATCCCCAGCTCCCATTTTTCCCCCAGGGGGAACATTATCCCTATGGCCATGGCCTTTTCTGATACAGCAGCTTGCTCTGATAGGGAGCAGTGGAATCAAGCTGGTGGCAGCAATGGGGCACAGCAGAGCCCAAAACATTTGTGGCCAAGGTGGCTTTCATGGCGTTCAAATGCCTTGGAAATTGTGCCATTAGGGAGAACTTCCCTGTGGCCTCTCCCCACAGCCCCCCTTGGTGCCATGGACTCTTTCACACTATGGCCACACACTTAACCCAAGACCCCAGGCTGCCATCCAGAAACATCCTCCCCTGCTGCTGCTGCTGCTGCTGCTGTGGCACAGTTCTGCATGTGCTAATGCAATGCAGAAAAGCCATGAAGCTCTCATCTGTCAGCCCTAGGTACGAATTTAAATTAAAACTAATTTAGCTTGGTGCTCCCTTTTGATTTATTGGCAGTTTCTCACTGTTTGAGCCTTGTTAAATTTCTAGCAAACACTTCACTGACCAGCTGTTCCTATTAAGTCAGAAGAGTGCTGCAGAGTGGGGTCATTGCTGCCTCACTTTTGGTGGCTCTCACACACAGTCCCCACAGAGCTCTCTTGGGGAGGGAATTATACCCATCACTCCTGAGACATCTTGCTAATGCCAGTGAAGCATTCTAGGTTTTGGGCCTCTGTCTCTCCCAGTTCTCACATTTTTTGTGCTATGAATCAACAAAACCTCATGAGCTTCCTGTAAACCCATGGGGCAGGATCGTTTCCCACTCGAGGCCTTTCTTCTTGCCATCCCACCCTGCTTGCTATGAACCAGTCAGTCATTTTCAGGTGGCTGCAGAGGCAACGTCTCAGGTCTGCAGTGCAGTTGCAAACATTAGTCATTGAAAAGTCAGACTTTGTTTCTGTACTTACAGATCTCAGCGAAGAAACTACAAAGTACTGGTGTTTTACATGCAAAAGAGGATAGCTTTAGCATCCAAGCACATCTCATACATGCAGTAAAGATGCCAGAGCTTTGAATTCTCCTTATTTATCACAGTAATGCTATTTTACATTTAGATTGTATCTCCCTACTGAAGGATATCAGGGTAGCTCATAAACAACATACACGCTTTAATAATACATCATGGAAACACAGCATCCTCTGGGGTGGACAGAAAAACCCAAGGAGAACTCAGTGCACAGCACGGAAAGAAACTTGTCTCAAAGCAGAAAGAGAAGTCACGACGCTTATGCAACACTCTTAGAACTATTCTGCTGTGGAGAGGAAAAAAACAAACAGGGTTGTTTTTTAAAGTTTTCATCAAAAAAACACTACATGGTGAACTCTGTGGAATTCAATTTATCGAGCTCTCAGGATCACAAGTTAGGTCAGCCTTGCCAGGAATTGATGCAGTTTGTAAGTAATCCAAACTCGAGGTGGCCAGAGCACTGTTAGATTTCTCTGATCTCTTGCCTTTCTCTGTTGTTTATTCGTATGGCACTGTATAGCTGTGCTTGGGGTAGGGAAGACACTATTTCCACCCCAGAAGCAGCAATTCAATATAAAACTGAGAAGGCTTAGGACCTGAGGACCCTCCTTCCCACTCCAGGTGTGGAGTTATTAACTAACCCCATGTTTGTTTAAAAGTGTGTGTGTTATAGGTGTTGGGAGGGATCTTTGCTCTTCCCTTCCAGGTGAATTGGGTGTGTCATGCAGGTAACAGTCCAATGTGGAATCTGGGAGAGGACTTTTGGGAAGCCAAATACATGACTGCCATTCAGTGCCGAGAACAATGGAAAAGCTGGTCCTGACTTGCATTTGGAAAGGGTCCTTCCACCACCATGGGTGAGACTGTTCTAATCTTCATTCAGCAAAATTCTCTTACCAATTTGTTTTGAGTGAGATATTGGGAAATTTTGTTGAGCCCACACCAAAACCAGGGCATTTTCTAGCATGTACTTTCTGCTGTTAGAAATGCTAGATACATTGAAAGAATAGCTGGGAGCACTTTGTCTTTCTTTTAACCCATTGATTGAAAAATGATCCCAAATGGATTTTTGCAACTCTCTTACAGGAACCTGTACACAAACATCAAAATATTAGAGAGTAATAGGGTATTTAAAATTTAGACTCAAAAGATTTAAGACCACAAAATAAAATCCTATCTGCAGCAGGGAAGACATCATCCATCTCTGCCCTGTCAGCCATAGTTAGAGTTTGTTAGCTCTCATTAAACTCTGCAGATCTGAATTTGTCATCCTCTTTTTAATTCTAGGCAAGTAGCAAATTGGCTTAAAATCGTAGAAGCTGTCCTTATGTGTATGCACGCTTGCTTCTGCCTTCAGCTTTCAAGCATCTGAAGGCATCCATTAGATTAGTTATCATGTTAATAAGTAGATTTTAGAAATGCAGCATGTTCACAGCTCTCACTTGGACAAATCTCAAGTGATTAGAGGCTTCTGTCTAGATATGTCAGGAAACTGACCTCCATCCCTGAAAGTGTAACTTTGAGCTCATTTATCTGCCACACAGAGAGAGGGGAATCTTGGTGCCCTGGTAGCAAGTAAAATTGAAAGGTACATGGGGGATGAGAGATGGCTCTGTCTGATATCAAATTCCCATGCCTGGTGAAGGAAGGAGAGGGTGGTTATTGAAGGGCATACATTTTTCTGGGGGGGGGGGGGAAAAGAAAAAAGGAGGCAGCCCTTCTGGGTCTGGATCAAGGTAGCAGAGGATTCTTGTGCCTGTTACTACACATCCCCTGGCCAGGTTATGGGCAAGGTTTTCCATGCACAGTGTGGAGACAGAGAGGACTGTCAGTCATGTATGAGGAGCTGGGGGCTCTTTGTGGTGGTAAGGGAAGTTGTAGTTAAAAAAATTAGCCATGAGACTGAAGGAACAGTGATTTCCCTGCTTCGGTGTGGAATCAGCCCTTCTTTGCATCCTGTTAAATCTCCTCTGCCAGAGATGACTCATCCCTGAGGTTCATAAAAATACTTCTGAAGAGCTGAGAGGTTTTTTTCTCCTTTTCTTTCTTTTTTTTTTTTTTTATTGTTGAAGTGGACTTATAGCACTGAATATATATTTACAAAATTATTCCCTAAGCATATTTCAGAATCCTGCTCTCTAATTTCATCATACTTTTAGCATAAATATAAGAATGTCTAGTGACACAGGGGATACAATGTCAGCAATGTGAGTAAGAAACACACTTGCAAAACCTGAAATTATGTGCAATATTTTTGGAGAAAGGACAGTAATCTCATTTTCTCTTGTAGTAACTTGGTAGACATAGGCTTTTCTAGGTTGCTTGCTTATTGCCAAAGAGAGGACTGATCAGTTAACCACTGCCTTGTGTACACAAGACAGCTGGGTGGGGAGCATCGTCCTTTTTAGTATGGAGTCCTATTAGGGGGCACCAAAATCCTACAGTGACAATAATGCCTTTTTCTCTTATATGGAAAGAGGTGCTGCAGGCCAGCATGGTGAGCACTCCCCAGGGTCCCTGGGGTATCTGCCTGCTCTGCAAGGTGTTGTTATGTCGTGTGTGCACCAGGGACTGGAGAAATTTGCTCCCTGAGCATTTTCTGTACTGCATTATCCATCAGGGCTGTGGTATGGGAGCTGACTGTGAGTTTTGTGTGCTGGATGAGTCACAGCAGACTCAACCTGCTGCAGATGGGGGTACTCAAGGAGCCCTGGCCCCCAAGAGGCTCTAAGTGACAGCACAGGTGACGACCTAAGCAGTTTTCTTCCCTGTGGAAGTGAACAGCAACCAGTCAAGTGGCATCTTGGAATGAGTCATCGCTGTACTGAGCAGCATCATTATTTTGGGAATTAACCGATGGAAGCATGTGCTCATGTATTTTAAAGGGCCTGACAATAAAATCTACACCATTATAACCAAACTTCACAAAGTTTGGCAGAGATCAGACAAACTGTGAAGTTTCTATTTGCAAATGCCTTATTGATGTTATTCCAGTGCTTCTACCATTATGTCCTGCACATTCTCTATCCTTTCCTGCCACACATTTAGAAAGTAAATAAGCTCATCAGACACATGTTCCATTTTATGAGAGCAGAGATGCGCACAAGAGCACGAATGAATATGAATAGCCCATTTTTGGCACTACCCAAGCTTTGGAGCTGATTTGTATGACTCAGAAATAAATACTGTGCTAAAAGGGCTCCTCCATAAAAATATGGATGGTGAAAATAATGGGGAAAGGAGGAAACATTTTTCTCAGAAAATGGCTCTCCCTCAGACAGCTTCATGGGACATGTGGCAAGTTTTGATGTGGGGCTGGTTTGCATGGCAGCACTTTGGGCTTGCTGACAGCTCTCTGCCCAGGGAGCCATGCCACTGCCTCACACTGAATGAATGCCTTCAGAATGCAAAAAAATAGACTTGTCTTTGAAGGGAACAAAGATGAAAGAGAGTCTATAAAATTCTCAGCAACTGAAAATAAATAATAATAAAAAAAGCCATACAGAACTTTAATTTCCTTTCTGTTTTGTTTTGTTTTGTTCTGTTTTTCTTAACACTTTCCCCATTTCACACTCTCAGTCTTAAATAAGAAGGTGGGCTTTAATACTGCATTTTCAAGCTTGACAATAAAAATTATTAGATTAGTTAGCATTATATATGAACTGGGAATAACTCTAAGCCTAATAAGGCTAGGAACACCCCTAATATTTAGGTTTTTACCGGTGTCTGCTTTTTAGGAATGATTTTAAAAGGAACTACTTCTCCTACCATGTAGGCTATAAGCTTTTCACATTGCTACCAAAATATGGAAAATAATCCCTGCACCAGGGCTGGTGTAAAATGGACACCCAGAAGGCCGTCAGATGTGCTGGATTATCATTCCAAATACATAATAGAAATTTGCTTCTTTTTCACTGCAGAATTTTGGTGTCCCATGCTTTTTGGTAGAAGGGCTGTTAACACTGTGTAGAAGACCATAGGCATATCTCTAGCCCTGTGGATCCCAGATCCTCACCACCTCCCCCAAAATCTAGACAGCTGTGGAGATCAGCTGGTTTTATTAATTCTTAGAGCTCATTGAAGGGTGACTAGAAATGGAATCCATTTGTGAGAGATGGGAGATGCTTCTCTGCTGGAGGATGAATGCTATTTTGATAGCAGCACTGGGTTTGCAAGGCTGCCTCTGTCTAGGTGCTAAGCCAGTCTACATGGTATCAGTTTATTCTATCCATTGTACACTAAAAATGATGTGTGGGATGCCCCAAAGAGATCCTAGAGGGATTGTACCTTCACAGGCCATGCCTTCAAATGTTCACTGGTGGCTATTTTCACCTTGTAGCAGAGTAGATCCAAGTGTGTCAAGTCAAGAGAGCCATAAGATCCATACTTTTAAAGACATATATAAAATAAGATGTAGAAAAAGTTTCTTTTAAAACTGTCTTTATTAAATCCCAGCCAAGTGCTTCTGAAGAGTCTTGGAAAGAAGAGAAGGCTTGAGTACTTCTTGGACAGACTCTGTCCATGCAAGGAAAGGAGGAAGTTTTGGTTCAGATCTTTCCATAGCACTGGTTGATAATGCTTTCTACTATTGGAGATTAATGTGGCAGGGTTAAGAGTTTTATTTAGTTAGTCTTTACTCCCTACTTTTTTTGGTGTGTTTTTTCCTGGAAGATTAAACTAGAAAGCAGTGTTCTTACAGTGAATAAATACATCACAGGAACCAGAAACTAGAAAGGCTTCATACCTGGTCAGCCTTTGAAGTTCTCCTGCACAAATAAAACTAGTCTTTGAGAGGAATAGTGTGGATTTTGTGTCCAGCTGCCACACAGAAGGGAGCTGAGAAGTGGGCCTGGGTCTGACTGTGAAACTGCTCTGCCAAAACCCTGGATGGGGAGGGAGGGACCCACTGATTCTCTCATGGCAGAAGGGCAGGGGGTGCCTGGTCTCAGGGGCATGCTGACCTCCAAAAAGCGTCAACAGGGAGGAAAGAAAGGATCTATCCTCAGGTCCTGGGCTCTCAAAAATGGATTTTCAGGACCTGACTGCTAAACTATTGCTTGGTCTTAAGTGGACTCAACCAGAGGCTCTTGAGGGTTTAGAGAGCCCTTGCTCCAGGAGGAAAATGCTCACTACAATTACTCATTGGTACACTGTGGCCAAAGAGTGAGTAAAAGGCACAGGGTGATTTTCCTGTAGCGGGCAGCAGGTTTTTGGTGTACTTGTTATAAGCCTCTGGTACCTCTGTGAACCCAGAGTTAATTCAGGAAGGAATTAATCTTTTGCACAGGGGTATCTATAGTGGCTTTGGGGAAGGCTTTATAGATCTGCAGATATGTGTGCACATGGTAAGACAGCAAAAGGTCCCCTTCCTCCTGAAGGGAACAGAGCCCATGTTTGAGAGAAAACCCACTCCAGACTGCCCCAGACTGCGTCACAGCCCTGCCACTGCACATCCTGGCACCGCCAGCCCTGCCTGTCCCTGGCACCCTGTGGGGCCCCCCACCCCTCCAGGCCCTGGACCCCATGTCACCCCTTGGCCCCCAACCCATCAGCACTGCAGCAGGGCCAGTCTGCAGCTCCCCCCTGCCCTGCCCTGCTGGCCATGGGCCCTCTGAGCCAAGCCCACCCACAGGGGCACATCCCAGCCTGAGAACAGGCTCCTGGTAACCAGTGACAGGTGACATCCCAGGTACACGGTCCCCAGGCTACTTCTGTCATCAGACTTCTCCTGCTGTGCTGAAATTCTCCCAAGTCAGGGAAGAAATACCTGGCTAGGTCAGGAATGCCATCATCCATTAAACTTTGAGCAGAAGACCTTTCTCTGAGAGCTGGTTGCGAATTTGAGACAGGTTGTTAATGACGTGCAGGCACATTCCCCCAGCCAGCTCTCTGGTACCATTTTGTTCCCTGGAATTAAGTGTGCCATTCACTTCCAGCACCCCTGCAGGCAGCATGCTGGGGTTTCAGGTCTAAGCATGCTGGGCTTGAACTAACAAGGCAGCAGCATTGCTGCATCTGTTCCATCTGGAGCTGTATGGAGCTGATTCACTTTTATTTTCCCCCTACAGCTTCAGCCACTGGAAATAAAGGGGTGTAAAGAACATAATTCCTTGTCATTGTGGTTACAGAAAATCCTGGAAATGCAACGGAGAGTACATATAGCTTTGAAAATCAGGAACCGAAACAAACAAAACCGTGCAACATTTATTAATAAATTTCAGTTAAGTTTCCCTGGTTTCAAGCCCAGTTATACAATTTCTCTAGGGGGAGGCAGGAGGAAAGTGAATTTATGACTGTTGAATGTTTGAGCCTGTCAGAATTGTATTGAGTACTACAAAAAATGGATGGCTAGAAATAAATTTGGGTGTGAATAAGCTGTTTCCTCCACAGGTCTGGTTTACACTGGCAGGGTGTGCTTAACGGTTGACTGGAGGAAAAAAAAATGTGACAGACAGGATGGTTTCTTACAAGCTCCTCAGGGAATTTAAACACAAGCTCTGCTCTTCTTCCCTTTATTTCACCCTCTGGTCACCAGCAAAATAAAAGATTCAAGCTTCGGGTTTATGAGAACTGCTGGTAGAAGGGGAAGGGTTAATTTGTTTACTTGAGGTGGCTTTTTGTTTATTTTGTTTTACTTTTTTTAAGCCCTGATGAGAATTATCCGTTTTGGCAAGTGAATGAGAACAGTTGCACGTACTTGGTATTTTCTGTCACATACACTATTATTAGTAAGAAACACATTTCCTTTTGGGGCGCTAAGGACAAAAATAAGGCTGTGCACATCACCACCCCCCTTATTAACTCTGTTAAAGCAATTGTGCTGGCATTTAAGAGAACTGGCAAATACATTTGTTCAGCGGCAAATGTGATGCATTCAACGTTCTTTTCATATGAAGAAGAAAACAGGGGCTTTGAAGCACAGGGAATATAATAGCCAAGCTTTGGTAATGATTTGTAATATTTTAAAGAGAGAAGAGGGGAAAAAGATCTCATTTACTTGTTTTGGTGTGAAGGAAAGGGAACAGCTCTATTATCCAAAATCTCCTCTGGAGCTTTCAGTGCTACTTGGTGCACATTTTCTCTCCATGTGTAGACAGATCTGCCTTCAGTGACAGCTCACTGGGCTGTGGCCTGGACTTTGTGTGCAATATGGATGGTATTGCTTTATCCTCTAAGCACAAGGGCAGAACGTGTCTCCGTAGCACAAAGTTTATCCACTTGTAGGGCAGGACACCATTCCTAAGAATGAGTCCTATCATGATGCCCAGATGCTGTTGAGCTCTTTTCTTTTGTCAGCAGTGCTACCATCAGTCATAACAACATGGTGGGTCACTGGGTCATCTTGCTGAGTACCCAAGCAATTCAGATCACGGGGTGCTGAAATCTGCTTCCTTTCAAGGTGCTTTGCTCACTGGTATTGGCTTTAAATTTGGCCCAAATTAGATTGGTGTCTTGGTTTAAAAAGACAGGTGTCTGCTAAGGAAGAAAAAAACACAAACCCCCTCCCTCCAAATCACCACAATTTTTTGAAATTAAAACGCTCTCAGGCAAAGAAATATGGGGATAGGAATAACAGTTTTTACTAGGAAAAAAAAAACTAAAGGAAACAAAGGTACTAGTACCAGCAAACAATAAAAGAAACAAACAAACAAACAAACAAAAACCTTGACAGAGTCAAGATGTGACCTGCCACCCTGGGGCAGGGTGTGGATAACAGTCCAGTTGAGCAGTGGCTGCAGTTCTCTTAGAGTGGGAGCCACGGCTCTGTCAAAACAACAGTCCAGCAGAGAAGAGTGTAGGCAGATGGGTCTGGTTTTCCTCTGGAGATCCAGTGGAGAATCCAGGCTGTCTTCGTTTCTAAAAGTGTCTCTTTTTATCCCAGTAGAAATGCTTGGCCCCCTCCCCCTGGGCAGAGCACCTCACAATGGGAATAATGTAATCTTATCAATCATGTGGAGGCACTTAATGGCCCATTAACAAAAAATGTCTTCCCAGGGGAGGTATTGTTTGTGAAGAGATAAGGGAAACCTGCCCAGATAACAACCCCATCTTTATCAGATGGCAAATAGAATATTTTATTTTTACAATCCAGGACAATTGGTTTGAAACTGTTGTGGTATTTTCCAACTCTATCACACTTCCTTTTCCACTGATACTGATTAAACAGAATTCTTTGACTCTCTAGAACAGATTTCTGGTGCTCATCCCTCACTACTTGTTACTTACCTACTTGTCTCCATTTGTTGTGGAGAAAGTTGGTGGCTTTAAATCCAAGCAGAGGTTTAATGTTGCCTCTCAACATGGAGTAGAATGAAATGCAGTGGTGGAAAGTGCTACAATACCTGATGTACAGAACACTTGTTTACTTTTTTTTAAAACCAAAAATGCCCAAGAAGCTGGTAGTGATAGCAAGCAAAATGCCTCTTTCTGGCTGATGGGGACAGAAAAGTCATACAGATAAGGCAAAAAAATTTTACTTTACACTTAGCAGTGAGGTATTTTTCCTGTCTGTTTCAAGGACTTTGGTCTTCATCCACCAGTCTCTATATATATATTAAATAGCACTTAACAAGTGGCTTTTGAAATAGGGTGAACTTTTGCAAGGGGTGTATTTATAGAAGTAGCTATTTAGTTTGTTAGTAATTTTCGGTATTCATTTTGCTATTGCTGAATATACAGAACAGGATTATTCACCCACATTACCCAGCTGCTTCTGTTTGATAACACAATAAATACTGGGAGGTGGTTTTCCATGGTAATGACTGTGGTGTCATGATTCATGTGATGTCACAGGTATGAAGTGGGATCGGTGAGAAAGAGTTGTTTTTGAGACAGAAAATCCCAAAATATAACTGTCTGGCATTATTGGTCAAATGGAAGATTAAAATGCAATTCAATTAAGGAATATTGCAAGAAATCCTTTTCTGTGATGCACTTGAAAAATGCTTCCTGATAATTGGAGTTCTCTAAAAACACAATAGTATCTTCTTTAAGAAGCTGTGGTACTTTTCCAAGTATTCTTTTCCTATGGATGAGAGTTGGAGATGCCAGAAGTTTACAGAAGAAGGTGATATATTACAGTGCCTAGCAAAGACTATTTCTGGGGGGTGGGGTTGGGATTTTTTCATTTAGCTGGCAGTTGCCAGCTGAACTGGATATGGACTTGCATTTGGAAGTTCTCTCTTCTTCAAAGCTGGGACTTACAGAATTATAAACTTGACACACATTTGGATAAGATTTTTCTGGTGCTGCAACTCCCTGGAACTGCATGCAGCCATGCAAGGGAATATTCAGAAATGTAGGTTTTAAATCAGGTGTACAAACCATTATCACTAGATGCTCCAGTGGGTGTTTTGTGTAGAAGTCCTGTAACATTGTTTGGGTTGATCTAACCCAAAATGCTATTGGTTCTTCTCTTCAGAGGTCTACTGAGATAATGTACCATTTCTCTGTCTCAGTAATGGGAAAAATCTCTTGAGCTGGACATGTGCATCACACAGCTGGCTCTGAACTCTGTGCTGGATAACAGACAAACTGGCTTCTCTTTCATTTGCAGCTCAAGACTGGGACTTTCCACTGCTCTCTGACAGTGTGCATCAGGTGAACCTTGTTGGTCACCCATTGACCAGCCTCAGCTGGCATTTGGGATCCAGAGCAAGGCAGAGACTATGCCAAGACCTTGCTGGTGGGCATCTCAACAACTAGCAAAGCAACCTGTTCAGAGGCACACTTGCAGGACATAGCCTTTGCCAACATAGCTGCTGCCTATTTCAACACTCAACAATTTGGTGCTTTGAGCTGATCCCTTAAAGTCTGATTCTTACTTTGGAATTCTGCTGTAGTGCTCCAAATCTTCTGTTTGGTTCTCTCCAGCCTGCTAATATTATCCCAGTCCTGTTTCTGCAGGTGACACACATGCATGTGTGATTAACTAGTAGTGAGCTAAATGGTCTCCACTGACAGCAACATCTACTTTTGTCTTTCTCCATTTGGTGGAGGAGCACATGAGCTGGTATACAAGAGAGCATCACTTCATACTAAGGGAAATATGCTGGGGAAAATCCATTTTGGATTTATGTTTGGAATATCCACAGATGTCTGCTCAGGTTTTCCATTTCATAGACTCTTGCAGTCAGGCTGAAAATGTAACTGCAGCTGGGACCGATGGGCAAACCCATAGATATTTTATCCCTTGGATCAAAGAATATGGACAGGGCAAAAAAATACCAGGAAATTTTTAACTGCAAAATTCAAATGCAGGAAGAAGCTGTTAAAGATTTCCTAGTATTTTTTAACTGAGGATCTTCTCCAGCAAGGTCTCCATTAACACCATGTCCTCCAGTGCTATGGATCAACCAACTTGCTCCAGCAGCGAGTTGACTTCCATTACACTGACGTAACTGTGAATGCAGTTATGAGATGTGGTTGAAATAAAAGAAAAGTATGTCTGGAGGTGGCAGCACTCATTCAATCTGACCAAGAAATTACCACAAAAAGCAAGAAGAAATGATGGCCTTGGAGAGTCTGCCAAGAACTGGCTGGGACAAGCTGTGATGTGCTTGAAACTCTTGGGCTAGCCCCATGCTGACCAGCTAGAGCTTGAGATGTCAGAGAGAGCCTGCCTCTGGGATACTCCATGGCTCTGAGTGCTGGACAGACAGCACACAACACCGTGGGTAAGCTGCATGAAGCCAGCACTTCTGGAATTACAAGGCACAGAGAAGCACTGCCAATGTTGCATTTTCCGGGAAAATGGAAACAGGTAAGCGAAGAAAGTAAAAAGTCAGCTTTAGGTCAGCTCTGCAGAGGAAAAAGAATACAATAGGCAGCTTTATTTTTGACAATAGCTGATCCTGAAGATGTTTTTAATCATTTTCTGTCCACTCAGACAGAGAGAGTTATCTGTGAAACTGCTACAGATATTTGAAAAGTGTTGCACTGCCCTTGAAAAAAGCAGTATGTTTTTAAACTGATAGTGTACAGAGAAGGTGAAGGCCTAATACAGTTTGTGACTGATCTAAGGTTTCCCAGTCAGTCTTGTAATTTCAGGGATGGTAAAACAGCAGCTTGTTATCTGTAACAAAAAATCTTGCCCCAACCCATAAATTAAGACAGTAAGAGTGGGAAACAAAGAAGTACTACTGTGAAGATAATTAACCCTTGACAACAAAATAAAAATTTCTTGTACAAAGGACAGCTGCCTAGCTCACATTGAAGCCTGGGGCAAAAGTTAATACTCCCATAGTTGGCTTATAGATTATCTGAAATATCTTATCAGAAAAGAAAAAAGCAAGTCCCAAACCCAAAGGCCACAAAACCAGATAACGGAGCTCCCTGAAGTATGGCAAAAGCATGAGGCTTGACTAAGAGCCAGTGACTGAAAAGAAACATCCAGGAGCTGCAATGGCTTTCTTGTCTTGCCAGAACATGCAGGCATCAGAAGTCATGACAGCAGAAAGAGCACTTGGATGCCTTCCTTCAGTGAGATTCCTTTTTGCTCTACCCTTTGTTTTCTCCTTCACACATGTGAGGGAGGAGAATTTGTTTCTGGTGAACCTGTTTGCTTTTGCCCTGGTGCCAGAAGCAAACCCTGGTATCCTGCATGGTGAAATACAACAGGATGGAGACATACACATCACTAGAGGGACTGGGTGACATCTCCTGCATACTTGCTATGTCCCAATGCCATAGGAGTTTCCTGGTTGATGCTGCTCTTTAGTGGTGCCAGACATTTTTCTGGATGTGACTGTGATTTCCAAACACTGTCACTGCCCAAGTGTGAATATAAATGGTGTCAGCAGAGGATGGTGTCAGGTCCTGTTTGCTCAGAGGTGCTCTTCTTAATGGTGTTGGAGGAGATGCTAAATGGGTTGACCTGAAACCAAGTGCTATACCAAGAATGTCCTAGACAGCCTGCTGGGAACAAGGACACAGGCATTACACACAGTGTTACTGGCACAAAGGGGAATTTTCAAATGTACTGTCAGAAAAAGGATAAATTTTATTCCCACTAGGGGTTTATTAGAGATGGGTGTAAGAGTAAGTTGTAAAATGTGAGAAATGTATTGATGTTAATAGTTGGAGGTAATATGTACCAAGTGTTGAGTCCCTTTCAAGGGACACTATTACTGGAGTGGCTGTGGATCAAAACTAGTGAGAAGTGTTTGAGGACACCTTCCAAGAGATTAAGTGACATTTATCCTACTGCTCACTATTAGATAAAATGTTGAGAATCCCCTGGATTGTCAGTCCAGCAAAAGTTACCTTCAACTTCAGGTAAAAAAAAAGGAATGGAAGGAAGGTGCATTGATCTAGTACTCACTGCTGGGGTAAAAACAGGAAAAATAAGCCTGCTCTAAGAAACACAAAAAAACCAAAAACAAACCAACCAACCAAACAAACAAACAAAAACCAACAAAATAAAACAAAACAAAACAAAACAAACCCCCCAAACCCTAAATCCCCCAAGAAACCCAAGGAAAATTGTATAGCAATATCAAGAGCTGCTGAGATATACCAGTGTTACCAAACCCTAGAAACAAAGAAACAAAGAAGGGTGACCAGATTCAGAGGAGCTCTTGACTAAATAGGGAGGTTTACCTCAAATACTATGCCTACAAATCTCTGAACTGAGAATGCTTCAAGTCCCTTGTTTTTTCCAGTCCCAAAGTCTAGGGGAGAAGAAGTAGGTTGATGACTGAAAAATGCTGGAGAACAGGACTGGTAAAATTGGAGTTTATAATCTCTGAATGTATGATTAGCATGCAAAACCAAAATTATGTCATGATTTATAGCTCCCATCTTATCCAAGTCTCCTTTGAGATGACATCCACACCAAGGACCAGAACTAAAGTGCTGATTCTGTGTTCCTGTGTACATGTTGGATTATTGTCAGAAAGAAATTAAACAGAAACAATCCAGGGCTTTTGCATCTCTCCCCTCCCAGGCTGGTATCTCAGTCACTAGGCTGACCAAAGGATCTTCTGCTTGCCCTTTGGTCTCACTGGGTTGTGGCTGTGCTCCTGGCTGTGAAATGGCTCAGTGCCAGGAGAAGCTGTGCTCAGGGTGTGCAATGGCTTGGTGCTGGGATTCCAATCCACGGATGCTGCAGTTTCACAATCCTCAAGTGCTAGAGCACCTCTCCAGCCCAACAATCAGTACCTGTCCTCAAGGGAAGCCTAGGGTCAGAGGAACCTGCTAGTTCTAGGGAGTCAGTTAGGGAACTGGAAATTATCAGCAGTCTGAACACAGATTCTGTGAAAGAAGACTTGAACCCTATCATATGTGCAGCATGACTGGTGGCCAAAGGAAGAGTGTGGAAAGTGAATTGTGAGCATTTTCATGTGTAGTGGAGGTGCAAGAATTTGCTGCTTCTGAGATTTGCTAGATTACCTGGAAACAAAATTTCTGCCACAAGGTAGAAACAGAGCTGAAACTGTTTAGAAAAAGAACAAAATCCTGTTTGTTGTTTTTCTTTCTAAGAAAAGTCTGTTGTTTAAGGACAGTGATTCTAAACATATGACAGCGAAAATAGCATTCGAGAAGCAGTTGTGTGCTCAAAATATCCATGCTTAGAAATGTAGTGATTTCATATACTGCTTTGTTTTGGATTGTTTGACAGAGGCATAAAGTCAGATTTGCTGGGTCCTTAGGTTACTTGTATGAACCTTTTATTTGATTGTACAGTTAAGCCCCAAATATATTTTAAGAATACACGCTTATGGATTTGGGCCAAGTTCTTAAATGCAAGACAGATTTGGAATAGCATGCATGACTTCCTAGGATACCTAAGACACTGGATTAACCATGACAGGAGATGTGCCCATATTGAGGGACTTTGAGCTTTTTAATCTCATCCATTGATGTTCTTTGTAACATTTTGACTTGCATGAATCCAAGAGTGCAAAAGGAAAGTGGGACATGAAATGAACCTCTTCCAGCATCTTTATCAATGCAGTACATTTCTCCCAGCAGGCCAGAGTGTGCCTAATCAGACAATGAAAGGCCAAGAGGCTCACCAAGAGACTACAAATCCATTAATTTGGTATCACTTGTGGGAAAAAGCTGGAAGCAATTGCAGGATTTGTTAAGCAAAAGGCTTGGCAAAGTCAGTTGATTAGGGAGGTTTCAGAGAAAGCTGTTCTTGCTGAGCTGCCAAGGTAGAAGGTCCAGGAAATTTTAAAGTGTTTTGTTGGCACCATGTGAAACAGAATGGGTGCTGCCATGTAAGAAAAGCTGAAAAGCAATATGAAGTTTCTTTTGGTTTTTTTTTTTTTTTTTTTTTTGTTTTTGTTTTTGTTTTTTTTAGGAGAGGACAAGTATCTGATATTTCACCAGGAATCCAGTCCATTGTCTCATTTAGCTGCATTAAATCTCTACAAAGCCCAGCGCATACAAGGGACTGACAAATGAAACTGCTGTAATAAATACTCATTACAAGTGTTAGAGTAAAGAATCTCTGTCAAGAACAAAACCTTTCCTAAGATGGAACTGTTTTTAAGTAGGGGAGAGTCTCGCTCAGCAAGCACATAACTCAGTGTTTGTCCATTTTTTTTGTTCCTGGTCCCCAGCACAGGCTGAAAACTCAAAACCACAAGAGAGCCAATACTTTCTACAGCACCCCAAATTAAAAGCTATCCTCAAACACTCCGGAATTTCAGAAGAAATTATGATATGTCTCTGAATAATGTGGAACTGTGTCCAAATCTGCTAAAAATGGAATGGGGAAAAGGTATTACAGCAAGAATTTTCACACAGTCAGCAATCAGATGTAAGAAAAAATCTGTTATAGATGGCTTCTATTTCACAGATAATGAGGTAGAGACCCAGGTGAGGTGTCTGGAGAGAAAGAGCTGCTCCACAGCATCTTTCCAGAGACAGTGAGGTGACACAGGGACTAACTAAAGCCTGACTGCTGTGCTCTGAGAGGGAAGAGGGTCTGTGTGACAAGAATGAGACACACACTGAGGTGCTTGGAGCTCTTCTGAACAGTGCCAGCCCCACCTGTGCCGGAGCTCACACAGAGCTGTGCCTCACTGATCTTTTCCCCATGTGAAGGGAGCAGGCTGGAGTCAGGTGAAGGTTGGCACCTGGCAAAATGCTGCCAGGGATTGAGAAATGGCCAGGGACTGAGAAATGGCCATGCCCAGCCTGAGCAGAGCCTGAGCCCGAGGTCAGTGACACCCATGCACAGCCCTGTGGGTGACACTGCTGGCCAGGGGAGCGCCTGGCTGGGCTCAGAGGTGAAAGGATGCTGTGCAGGGACACAGAGCTGGGCAGAGCCCCTGCCCTGTCAGCTTGGCTGCTGGGGGAGGCCAGCCTGGGGCAGGCAGGCGTGCACACAGGGGAGCAGAGCCTTGCCAGGCTGCCTGAGCGGGCAGGGCAGGGAGCAGATGAGCAGCTCATGGGATATCAGCGCTCTCCAGTCAAGCGTGGGGCAGCAGCACAGAGCAGCAGGAGCAGCCACTCAGAAAAGCTGTTGCAAGGAATCCAGACACGTTGGGCTTTTTTTCTCTACAGTGACCTGGCCAAGACCCAAAGACCTGAAGAGATGGTGTCAGCTCTAAGTTGCCATCCTGTTGGTTGTTACAAAAACCACTTAATGAACTGTCCTTTTCTGTCGTGTAATTCTCCATCCATTCCAAATGGAAAGGGAAATGAAGTAAGGACTTATTTTTTATGTTTCAAGAAGTGCCTACATAAAAAGACAGGTTACAAGGGGAAAAACCAAAATATTTCTGACATGCTCGTTCTTTGTAATAAGAATACAAAAATGGTTTAATGTGGTTGGTTGCTTCTTCAGGATTCTTTGCATTTTGCTTTATACAAGCAGAACAAAGGGGCAATGACTGGGCTACTGAAAAAAACCAAGTTTTGTTTCTCCCTGTGGAGGAGAAGAAAGAAACTGAGAGAAGTTTGTGCTCCCCTTGATGAAAAAAGACAGTGTATCTTATATTCTGATCTGCGGGACTTTTGGTTTTGACAACAGAGAGGTCAGATATAAAAATTCCTAAAATAAGCAAAATAATTAGCATCCTCCCTCAGGGACACCTACAAAACCCTTGCATATTTATCAGTGGGAATAAAACTTGGACATTTCTGTTCAGGCACAACTACAGCTGCCAGTGGTGGACTTCTGGCAAGATCCATGGGCTGGTGATGCTGCATGTAGGAGGTGGAAGAGAGGAGAGGAATGAATGCTGAATGTGGGGTGTGTAGTGTGTGAGGGGCACATGATGTTCCCTGGTGGCTTCCAGCTGCCAGCCTGGATGCAGGGAGGGGGACAGGGTGTGTAATCTCAAGGAAAGTAGCCTGTAGAAGAACTGTGATTGCTTGTCCCTCCTTGGACTATCTGAAAGGGAGGACTGGTCAAGACTAGCCACGCACAGACTGGAGAAATGTCTCTGGGGCTGCCTCTCCCTGTCCCTGAGGAATGTGTGCTACCCTTCTTCTCTCACAGGCATGGTTAATTATCTTCCAGCCAGTTTAATGAGCTGAATCAGTTCACCAAGGGCAGACTGAGAGGAAGAGCTGATTTGAGAGAAGAGCCACACATACATGCAAATGCATGCAGGGGAAAAAGAGGAGAGGAGTAGGGAGAGGGACTGCCCTTTAGCCATGCCAGGGAGCAGCCAGAGTCAGCCTATCCCACCTTGGTAAACCTCACCCAAAGCAGTGGTTAGGCAGTGCTCCAGCCCTGCTGGCTGCTGGGGCTGCCCCAGGCTGGCTGGGGGACTCTCACCTTCTCACACTTCTCTTGTTGGGAATGGCTGCCTTCCCTGGAGCATATTCTCCTGCCTGTGTGCCAGCTCAGGCTGCCAGAGGAACAGACCCTGAAATCCCAGTCCCAGGAAACTGGACCTGGTCAGTCCATGTATCTACAGGCACGGGATGGCCCATGAGCAAAAACACCTCAAATGTTTTCTGTGCTTTGGCGTCTGTCCTCGGGTGCTGCTCACTTCTCTGAGGAAACCGCTGACATTTCCTCAAGAAAAAGAAGCATCACAATGCCATTCTAATTTCTGGTAACAGAGGTTTTGCACGTACTAAAAAAAGGCAGAGCCATCATGGCTTACTTACAGGCTTGGGAGGAGGGTTTGGCAGGGATAAAATCTCTGCAAAAAGTCTTTTGGAAGCGACCCCTCCTCTCTGTGCTGCTGACAGTCTTGGCACTGTCCAGATCACGACTCTTGGCTGTAATCCAAGTTTCTCCTGGATGCACTTATTGAATCTCCTCCCCTTCTTTTCCCCAGTGTGTTTGGAAGACAAAGCCACACAATGGGGTTTAGTGAAAGAGTTTCTTATTTTACCCCAAGTGCCAGTTCCCAGGGGAAGAAAAAAACATCCACACCCTTTAATTTTGATTAGTTGCTGCCTTTCAGTTTTGAAGACCTTTCTTGATGTCACACTTTCTGGAGCTCAGTGGTGGGCTGTAATCAGTACTGGCCAGGCCTCTTGGAAAATGTATCAGTGAAGTATCTCCTTGGAAGATTTTTTCCTCTTTGCAATTTGTCAGGAGTTGTGGCCATACTTCCAAGCCTTCTGTTGGCAGAGTGGTGCATATGTTTAGTATGAAGTATGTTTGTGTGATTATAGTAAATTATTACATACCTAAAAACCAAAGGTGTAATAAGATTAGTAAATTTTAAGGTGAAGTATCCAATCTCAGTTTTGAGGAGAACATATTCCCTGGGAGCCCATAAGGACCTGGCATGCTCAATAAAGTGCCTTCAAAGTATGTGAATGAAATGGTATCTGTATCTTGGACAAGAGAATCTATTTTTAGACATAATGTTTTGACATTCTTTCTGCACTTCGATGCTTCGTGGCTCCTGAAGAGAAACTCATCAATCTGGGGCTACAATTATATGGGCAACCTCACAGGAAGCAGATTTTAAGAAAAGGGTATATGGATTAGTGATTTGAGATGCAGAAAAACATAGGGGAAGCTGCTAAGTTGAATCCTTGAAGAGTGTGAGTTATTTAAATATCAGTAAGTAGGATCACAGAGGACAAATCCAGGATGATATTGCTCTTAACAAAAGTTGCCTGAATATATCCCATCAAAATGTTTGACACTGGGCAGGGGAAAGCTGTGAATGGAAAACTCACTGTGCAGCTGGTTCAGTGCAGATCCTTTGTGGAGAAGACAGCAGCTTCTCAGCTGGATGGATGGGTAGGGAGGGATTCAATCAGTTCCCATCGCTCCAGGTGTGCCTGCTCAAACTCTCTCTAGAGGGAGAACATCTATGTGTTGAGGCAACCTTAAAAATGGTTTTGAAACCCCACATGCAATATATAGCCAAACAATACTGCTAGATTAAGGCGACTAATCAAAGCACATTGCATCTTCACCTTCATAAGACCATTATTTCCAGCTGATCCTGTCTAAAATGAGAAATAAAAATCAATAAATCCCAGATCCGTGTAATCTGTTCTTAAATGTAATGGAACCTCATCAGTAATGTCTGGTAATTTGCTATCAGCTTGGTCAAGGACAGACAAATTACTTAATTACACGTAACAGTTATTCTGTAAAGACTTAGGAAAACACAGATAAACGTAACTAATCCCTCATTATTTATTCCCAGCAAACAAAAGCCTAAGGGGTTCTGGAGAGGAAAAAAAAAAAATAAAAAAAAAGGAAGAAAAAAAGAGAAAGCTGTGCAATTAACATAATTAGGGACGGCTGTCGCTCAAAGCCGCGCCGCAGCCCCAGGGCGGCTTCCGTGCGCTGCCCCTGCAGTGCCGCGCTGCTGCCACCGGGCGGCGCCGTGCGCAGGCGGGCGGGGCCGCTCCCGGGGCCGCTCCCGGGGCCGCTCCCGGGGCCGCTCCCGGGGCCGCTCCCGGGGCCGCTCCCGGGGCCGCTCCCGGGGCCGCTCCCGG
This sequence comes from Dicaeum eximium, assembly GCA_013396995.1. Classification (NCBI taxonomy): domain Eukaryota; kingdom Metazoa; phylum Chordata; class Aves; order Passeriformes; family Dicaeidae; genus Dicaeum; species Dicaeum eximium. The sequence continues at coordinate 491,349 of VWZP01008070.1, read as the reverse complement.
GGCCGCTCCCGGGGCCGCTCCCGGGGCCGCTCCCGGGGCCGCTCCCGGGGCCGCTCCCGGGGCCGCTCCCGGGGCCGCTCCCGGGGCCGCTCCCGGGGCCGCTCCCGGGGCCGCTCCCGGGGCCGCTCCCGGGGCCGCTCCCGGGGCCGCTCCCGGGGCCGCTCCCGGGGCCGCTCCCGGGGCCGCTCCCGGGGCCGCTCCCGGGGCCGCTCCCGGGGCCGCTCCCGGGGCCGCTCCCGGGGCCGCTCCCGGGGCCGCTCCCGGGGCCGCTCCCGGGGCCGCTCCCGGGGCCGCTCCCGGGGCCGCTCCCGGGGCCGCTCCCGGGGCCGCTCCCGGGGCCGCTCCCGGGGCCGCTCCCGGGGCCGCTCCCGGGGCCGCTCCCGGGGCCGCTCCCGGGGCCGCTCCCGGGGCCGCTCCCGGGGCCGCTCCCGGGGCCGCTCCCGGGGCCGCTCCCGGGGCCGCTCCCGGGGCCGCTCCCGGGGCCGCTCCCGGGGCCGCTCCCGGGGCCGCTCCCGGGGCCGCTCCCGGGGCCGCTCCCGGGGCCGCTCCCGGGGCCGCTCCCGGGGCCGCTCCCGGGGCCGCTCCCGGGGCCGCTCCCGGGGCCGCTCCCGGGGCCGCTCCCGGGGCCGCTCCCGGGGCCGCTCCCGGGGCCGCTCCCGGGGCCGCGCCGGGAGCTGTAGCACAGACAGGGTCATGGGTGTTTAGAGGCGAAGGGCCAAAGGAGATCTCTGCCGGCCTCGTGGTTTGACTCGTAGAAGACGCACGGAAAGTTCNGTTCTTAAATGTAATGGAACCTCATCAGTAATGTCTGGTAATTTGCTATCAGCTTGGTCAAGGACAGACAAATTACTTAATTACACGTAACAGTTATTCTGTAAAGACTTAGGAAAACACAGATAAACGTAACTAATCCCTCATTATTTATTCCCAGCAAACAAAAGCCTAAGGGTTTCTGGAGAGGAAAAAAAAAAATTTAAAAAAAAGGAAGAAAAAAAGAGAAAGCTGTGCAATTAACATAATTAGGGACGGCTGTCGCTCAAAGCCGCGCCGCAGCCCCAGGGCGGCTTCCGTGCGCTGCCCCTGCAGTGCCGCGCTGCTGCCACCGGGCGGCGCCGTGCGCAGGCGGGCGGGGCCGCTCCCGGGGCCGCTCCCGGGGCCGCTCCCGGGGCCGCTCCCGGGGCCGC